>JAVIWC010000581.1:0-186343 GCA_031894815.1 Creontiades dilutus
GAAGAATCATAGAACAAGAACTCTTCTATACTATTGCCCATATAGGAGCGACCCCGGACCGCATGGACGAAAACCCCTTCCCCGCCATCAGGTGGCAACACCACAGAGGACCCTTTAACTCAGCCAACTAACCCTCATTAGCAGCCCCTTTCAATCTCCACCTCTTAACGCAAGACGTTTTAGTTGTTTTTGTTGAAAAATGTAATTTTTTGTGAGATTCAAAAATTTTGAATGTTCTCGTCGTTCTGAGGAAAACAAGTCTAAATTTCATATAAATCGGTTCAGGAACACCTTATCAAACAAGTGTGTGGCCGTATTGCAAAAGTGTAATAAATTGCAAAAAAACGCTGCAAATTTTTATTATTCTTGTGTCGAACTTTATTACACTTAAACTCATGTTTCTTTGATCCAACCCTGTCAGATGGGATGGGGCTCGAAAAATTACGGAAATAATGTCATTTTGCACCATTTTACCCCATGAAAATGGATATCCTCGCTCTGGGTCAATCTCACAGGTTTGGGAATTTTTTACTCACAATGATGGCATCAAATAATCAATAGTAGGTAAATGGCACATGAGTTTGACGAAAACCGCCATTGGGTATTTTTACCTACATAACGTCTAGGTATGTTTTCCAGTTCAAATTTATACTCGTTGTGTCCCTTTTTTCATGTACATCACGATTCTGGTGATGGCATGATCGAATTAACTATTAGATCACATTCGGATTGCATAAGACGCGTAAGTACCGCACCGTAATTAGGGTCCGATGCGAGCCATCAGGCCTCGGATTTTGCGGCGTTCCCACACCCAGAGGTCTTCAGAAAACCGCAGGGTCGCTCCTACGTGGGCAAGAGTATAATCTACTTTCATTTTAAAATATTAAAAATACTACGTTTGACCAACTCCTTTCAAAATCGTAACGACATCCGTCCGACTTTGAGACGTTCGAAAAATGGAAATATCAGATGAAAGAAACCGGAGGAAGCGCGGAGAAAAATAGAATTCAGTTTGACAGGAAGAGTCAAATTGAATGAAAGGTACAACCCGGTATTAGGCTTTGCTTGTAATTATAGAGCGAGAGAACTCAACCCCCCCCCCCCCTTCCCTTCATCACCACTCGACTGATTTGGAAAATGATACTGATTAGGTTCATGTGATTCCGGAATATTGGATTTGACGGGTGAGACTGTTGGACGTGTACGTGCAACACTTAGCGTATTTATAGGAAGACGCGTGATTGTATGAGTGAGTCGCTATAATTATATGTATGCTGGTCCAATGGGGAGACTACCGTGTAAGCTGTTGGCGAACAATGCCAGGCATCATGAATTATTGAAGAGTTAAGCGAGAGCTGGAGCGGGTTTGTTGTTGTTTTTTCGAAATTCTCTCGAGAGGGTTTTCGGGAGTTGAGAGGGATCTACCGGGTGATCCGGTGCAACGACGGGTTCGCCATCCGAGTCGATGTGATTGGATTGATTGGTAAACTCAATTGGCTTGCGTTCATGATTTGAATTTATACTAAGCTTTTGGGTGTGCGTGTTTTTGATAGAGCGATTATTGAATTTCAGGAGGCACACAAAACTGATCAACCAAACCGATTTAATGCTATTTTATAATCTATCGTTTGTAAACTAAAAATCGTGAACTTATTACCATTCACTAAAAAAAATATGTGTTTATTAGAAGTAGGATCGGTACATACATATTATATTATGTATTTGCAGGAAAATTTTAATAGTTCAAAACAAAATCATTTATTACATTGGTTTATGTTATTTTTTATGTCGAAGTTGGACTTCAATTTCAGATGGAGTGTCATGAACGCAGGCTAAATATTCCGCCTTTTTCTTGGCATCACGTTCTGTGATTCCTAAAAGGTGAACTCAAATGAATATTCGAAAACTTTTGGTATAACACGAGTGTTTTTAAACGACGTTTTGGTTTATTATTCAATAATAAACCATTGTAATCGCTCTTGAAAAAAAAATTTTTGACCCCCCCTGAAAATTTCATGGTTTACGTTTCAAAGGGTGTAGAATCCAAATCTGCAATAAAAATTTTTCCGTGCGTACGCCGTACGCACGATTTCTCCCAAACGACTGGAGCAAAAAATCTGAAATTTTCAGGAAAAATCAAAATTGGTCCGACAATACCCCAATTCATTAGCCAGCGCTCTCACTTAAGTTAAAGTGCCCTTTCAGGGTTGTCAAAGTTTTGTAAAATCCCTAAAAACCTCGAAAAAAGTCAAGGCGGCCTGAATTTTGAATTTTTTTGAAGAATTTTCCACGAGGAATCGAATGAGCGCCTCCCCAGGTCCGTAGCTCAAACCATTCCCAATTTTTGTATGATCCGATTTATGGTGCCAATATTTGCATCCACATTCACTACGTTACTAAGTTTTTAATACTAACAAATTTGTTTTGATCGCAGTATCCCAGTGATGTAGTGAATGTGGATGCTGGAGTGAACTCCTAAAAGGGTTTATAGCCGATACACGGGTTGGCATTCTAATATGCATGCTCCGTCTAACGAAATTTAAAATTTTCAAATAGAATATTTTTCCATTGTAATCGCTCTTGAAAAAAAACGCTGCAAATTCTTTCCAAGCTCTGGAGTGTGCGTGTTTCACAGGTGATGTAGCGATTATCGAATTTCAGGAGGCACACAAATATGATCAACTGATCAATCCAAATAGTTATTTTGGTTGAGAACCGATTTAAGTGCTCCATGCATATCTTCTGAAATTCAATAATCGCTCTATCACCTGTGAAACACGCACACTCCAAAGGTTAGTAGAAATTCAAATGAACGCAAGCCATGAATCATTGAATAATAAACCACAGTGAAAGAATTTGCAGCGTTTTTTCAACACCATTTATATGTTGGAACTTTGTTTCTCTCTGTCACTGTCTAATAAAAAATTTCTCTCTTTTGTTTCAGGTAAGAAGATTGGACATTACTTTGCAAGGTTTAGAGTAAGTATAACCCAATTAATTTTCTGTGTTGATGGTTTTTTTTTTTTGGTGGTTTGTAAGAAATCCATTACTGGACTGACAGTGAGGGGGTATACATCAAAGGTGTCTCCTCCTCACCCTTTGTGTCGGAGTCTCCATCGTGGCATACCGACTAAAAAACACCGTTCCTCTCTTCTTTTAGGCTGTCCCGGGACTGCTTTTTGGCATTACTTCGGGACAGTCCCCTTTTTACCCTAGTGAGGGTTCCTCCCGGTCTTCACTACTTCTACCCTGGCTCATTCCCAGCTTCTGTTCACTTCCTTCTTTCTGAGCACCATGTTAAAGTGTTCCATCATAATGTGATTTTGCTTTTTGCCAGGTTATTTTCCAGTCTTTCTAAGCATGAAAGCAGCGTCTTATTGCTGGAACAATGCTTTTCCATAAAATCCATAATTTCAATGAGAATTTCATCCACATTTGGATCTTTTTCCGTGGATTCTGTTTGACACATGTGGCGTCGGACACACAAGCCCTTCTCGCTAGGGTAGGCGCGTTGTTTGGCTTTAGATTATTTGAGACCTTCACAGGTTTTCTGGAATGATCCCGGAGTTTTTGTAATTCTTTCGCAACTATACAACCTCGATAATTGGCAGGGTGCTGTTTCCCGCCATTTACACATTTGGGTAGCTGATCAGCTGCAAGGGCACAACTTTTCGCATCATGCTTACCAGCGCATTTCACGCAACTCGGGGTTTTTTCACAAAAAGTTTTTGTATGGTTGAACCCCTGACATTTTTTTGCATTGGGGAATCTGTCGACCAGATTTCCTCAATGGTTCGATGCGAACTACTAAGTTTTAAATTGTTTTAATGTCATAAATTTTGTTGATATTTTCGCCATTATCAAAAGATAATTTATAGATGGGGAGATCCTTCATGGTTTTTGTCGTAGTATCATGTTCTTCGATCACCACACGCTTTTTCAAGTTTGCGGCATCTAAAACTTCAAGCCCTTAGTTTTGTAGGTCAATTACAATGTCCTCCTTCAGGCAAGTAGGATGTAAACCTCTAGCAACCACTTTGATGGCCCTGGTATTTTGTCCTCATAACTGAACCATTCGATTTTCTTCTCTCTCAATTTGGCTGAGACTAGTCGATAGATATCCCCATCAGGCATATTCCCCTTCCACTGATCGTTATTAAGAGTTGTTACTTTGCAAGACTTGTCAGTGGCTTCCTTTAAAAGGGATAGTAACACAGGGTACTCTTTAATCCCCGCCCGAGGAGGCGGGGGTATTCCTTGTTTTCTTTTTCGCGTACGTCAGAAGATGATTTTTCACGCAGAATACTTTGCTTCTCAAGAGGAGATTTATAAGTTCTCCTTCTTTTATTTTTCATTCTGATCCACTTTGTCTCGTTAGCGAGTTCATTTTCATCCGCAGTATCGGTATCCTCGTCATCCCGGTTAATAGTTTTAGTCGTAGGTTGGAAACGCTCTGCTATAGAGGTCGTCGCCGCCTCTTTTAAAGCGTTATTTTCCAGCTCGAGATCTTTTATTTTACCCTTTGACTCTATTACAATAGGTTCAGAACCGAACACGCCCCTTTTTGCCTGTTTTGACACGCCAGAACTAGTTCTGAAAAATCTCGAACCTCTTGGTTCGCTGTTCGGACAAGGAGTCCAGAACCACTTAGAACTAGTTCAACTGGGTCGAAGATTTTTGCCAGAACTTTTAGTCCGAGACATGCGCAGTAGATTTATCGCGTTATCAACGGTTATCATCTATTCCCGCCCAAATACGGCCTACCTACACCGTTGAGGTTGTCAAAACAAACTTTGTTTCAAGTATTAATTCCGAGGTTTACAACAACGTCTAGTTCGTCATCAACAGTTTGTGCATAAGTAGGTATGTACTCAATAATAGATAAGCGATTAATTCTTCCCAACTTACCTTCCATTGATGAGCAGAAGTACAGATAGAGAATCAGTCGTCAGAATCAAAAATACAGTCACAGACAAAAACAGTCAGAAAATTAAAAAAATTAGGTAGTCAAGTTGTTTTGATTTTTGTAGGAATATTATTATGTGTTATTGTTGCTGTTGCCTCTTTTTTTGGTCTCGATGTCTGACGGAACCATGCGGGAAGGGGACGTTCAGGTTTTTGGTTCCAAACTAGTTCGGAAAGCGTTCGGACAAGTAGAACGAATACCGAAAGTTCTCGGTGGTTCTATCCCTCCCCCTGTATGTTCTGGTTCTATCCCGAGCTGGTTCGGAACCTCTTGTCAAAACAAACCAAATATCATTTAGATCGGACAAGGAGCCACAAAGCGTACTGACAAGATTATATAGCTCACCTATTCCGCTTCGGATGGAAAGGGTCTCAGGAATTCGGGCTGCGACTTGTTTAACTCTGTGTTGATGGTACTTGAGACAAGTTCACAATGGTCTCTACCTTTCCCCTTATCTAACAATAGCCTTTTCACTTTGGTTGCATTGCAACTACCTTCCTCTTAACCAATGAGATTGGAGCCAATCCCAGTGGGCGACAGCAATGAAATTGATAAGTAATTGATTGTAATGAAACATGTCTCGCCGTGTTTTTAATCTCTTGATTTGTGGAGTAGCGTTTCCAGCAGTGCAGTTACGTGTTAGCCGCGGGTGATTTTATTCGGATAGGTGCAATGTATCAATTGCTACAAAAATAAAAGGAAATTAGTTCTATTCGAAAGTTCTACTAATCAATATTTTAATTAGGATTCATCAAGTGAAATCAATAAATTTGGTCCAGTAGTTTCGGAAAAATATCCAAGATACATAAGGTCGACAAACGCGCTTTGTGTTTGTGCGAAAAGTCGAAATAAGTCTTGATCTTCAAAATTGAAATGTTTACTTGCTTTTTACGTTCAAGATTTTGTTGATCAATTTCTCCTCCGGGTCTGTCCAGTCTGTAGTAAATCCACGTCCAAACGTTCAATGTTTTAGTCTGATTTTGACGGCATTTTCAGTGATTCTGCGGGTTTGGTTCTAGATTTTGTATTCAGTCCTGTATTTTCCAAGGACCTTACCTCGTTCACCTCACCTTAACCTTGTTCATTTGGATGGTTAATCACCTTGGATCATAATGTGTACGTACCTGTTGCATTTTACATTTCGAGATAATATTGTTAACAAAACCTGTTGGACGTATTACATAACTTTTTATTGACCTTCAAGATGGTGAGAAAGTAGAGCTCTGGCCGTTCTATGATGATGTCGTTCAAGTGGCGAGTTCTTTCCGAGAGGCGCGTAGTTCTCGGAGACCTCCGCCATCCGTAATCCGCTCGCCTTGACCTCCTAAAAAGTTGGTTCTTCGCTCCGGTGGTTACGTGTGAAAACTCGAGCTTCGAAAAGTACGACCGCCTATCCTATGACAGGACCTTGAAGAACTATTCAGATTTGCCACTCTAAGAACCGAATGATTAAGGAATAGATGCCCAGAAAATATCGACATTTTTTGCCTATATTTGTTATTTCAATACATCGGAATATCGAAATCAAAATGGCACCCTCAGTTCCGGTGAGGGTGTCTGGCCTGTATCCTCTTCCACCTCACTTCGAACGTCCCAATGCTTTTGTCCACACATATCAAAAAGGCTAACAACTCAGTTATGCCTTGCTGAATATGGTCTAATGACGGATCTGCATACTTGGATGATATGCCCAGTAGTTTTCCTTTGTTTGCACCCTCTTCGACCGAGTATTGGCACTGACCGTAAAGCTCCTAGATCTTCTGACTCTTGGCATCAGAGAACCATTGTGGAATCTCACTGCAGCAATCGTTTCTCAAACATTCGAGCAAATTCCGACCTAAAACGCTTGAAAATGATACTGAGAGGCATTGGCTTCGGCGCATGCACAAACTGATGTATTGGTTTGTGCGCAATGCAACTCTTAGGGGACCATCTACATTCCTACCGATACAGTTCCTGAAAATTCCATAAAATCTGATATAGGCTGTAATAGTAATCCTTATTATAAGGTTCTGCAGACACGCAAACAGACAAACACGAAATTTTTTCATATTTCTGTTCAAACACTTTTTAATAATTATGTAAAATATCCATCAAATATACTGACAATAATTTAATTTTCCCAAGGAAACTTAAGTGAATTAATCAGCCAGAACGTATCTAGAAATTATTTGGATCGACGATTTAATATAAATATATAACGACAATTTAGCGAAAATTGGCTCAAACGATCATGCTGCGAGGCTGGCACTACGTAACCAGGAATTAGAGTCACCCTCTGAAAGACTGCTAACAAATCCCCATCAATCAGGATAGTCGAAGATTGTAGACCAAAAGTCAAAAGAGGTTCATCGTAAAGTCGAGAGACCACCAGGAGATCCGGTTGCAGCTGCCAGGCCGTTGGCTCAGTTCCCTCCGGTATAATAAGTGAGATAAGAGTCACACAATGAGATGGACGGTGGATAACCGGTGCGGAAGGTCCTTGTGGTTTGAGATATCTCACCGAACATAACCTCTTCTCTCCGCCTGAATTTGATTTGTCGGGTCTGGTAAGATGTCAGGCGTGCGAACAATGGCTCAGCGGTTCTTCAGTGGTGTGATGTTCCTTTCGTATCATCAAATTCATATCTTTCCGTGCTGCAGATTGCACCTGGTAGGAGATCATAATTTCTGAGAGTTTTTTTAGCCGTATAGGTGTGCACTTTGCTTTGTTTAAGGACTCTGGAAGTATAACGAATATGTGCCCCAGAATCTGAACTTGACATATTCACTCTTGAAATCAATAAATAATTTTCATGTGCTATGACGATTAGAGTGATCTTTGACGATAAATGTACCGTGGCAAATACTCCCGAATAGTAATTTAGAACGCTTTTAAAAACCACGGTTAATTTTCTGAGATTGAAAGGATGATCCAGCTTCCTAAATAGCTGTCATTTAATTTATAGAAATCGTAGCTCTGAAAATCAGCAAGAAAATGTATCCTTTCATTTCAAAAGTTTCTCTTGATTTTCAAAATTTTCAACCCTAAATATTACCCGTTAGGGTTCATTGAAAACGATGTCAAGATTGCTAGTTACTACCGATCAGTGGATTTGAATTGAGTTCGTACCGCATTATTTCAATTTTGTTTTAATAGAGCTAATTTCTTGAAGGAAATAAGATGTTTTTAAATTCTGATTTTGGAACTCCACCTATCCTGAAATGGAAACCAGAATCTGTCTTCTTGCACGAACGTACAGCTTCGTTACAATCAGAGGGTAGTAAGAGAGCAAAAATCGAACGGTTTAGGTTTAAATTGACCAGACCAGCCTTCGTTAATTTGCTTTAATGCAATTTTTCAAGAAAACAAGGTGCTAGTGATTGGGAGTAAATGCGTCTTTTATGGGAAGGGTATTGAGAACTGAATTTCCCATCTGCCGGTAAGACGGTTATGTAATTCCTGGTGGTTTTGCTAGATGATGACGCTCATTAATAACCATATCAGTATTAAACAATATAAGCTGGGAAGGTCATGAAACGGAGAAGTTCTTGTGTGATTTGACTATTATTAGGCCTGTTCTTGCTTTGAAGCTTTGAAGGAGATGTTTAAAAAAATGATTTATATTATATTGTTTGGGTTGAAAATGTACTCGTCAACACACAACACTAAAACATTAATGTTTTGGCAAAGATTGGATATAAAATAGTGTTTTTTAAGGCTGTTTCAATAATAAGCCTTCGTAATCGTCCTGCGAAAAATTGTTTGAAACCCCCTCAAATTTTTTAATTGTACTGTTCTTGGTGCGTAAATTCAAAATCAGCCATGCCCTTCCGCCATTCGGCATAAAAGGTCTTAGAATAGATGTAAAAAAATCCGTTCTTTCTCACATAGACTCTACTTGGGTTCTAGTTAGTCCTAACTTCTAGTCAGCCCGATCACGTCACACACTACTGGCCAAAAACGTGTTTTTCGGGATTTCTACTGACATTGTGGGGTGCCATTATCTAGCAATTTTTGACGAAAAATCGACTGGGATGGGTTTCACTTCCGTAGGAATTCACCCCTTAGCAAATCACAATTTCTGAGCTTGAAAGTTCAAATCCACAATGGCTCGACAAAAATAAAATCCCCATTCGTTAGAATCTGTAGGGTTTTTCGTATCGTATTGAAGAAGAAGGAGGAATAGATGAGAAGGTGTGTGTGATTTGCATGATTGTGACCATTGTATGCTGATGGCTTTTATTGAGGAACACTTATCAGGGCAAGGAGTTGTTTAAAAATCTGAAATGTTGGCGACATTTCCCCCGCGTATACCTACTAGGTTCGATGAAGTGACGGTGTGGATCAAGAGTGCAATACGATAGGGACCATTGGGCTCTCTGAAGGAATGCTATTGTGTTTCATCCTTGTAGTAATGAAAGTTATGAGGCATTCTGCTGATCTCGCCTGCTGGTAATTGAATAAAAATTTCCCCTCGGAGCGAAGGAGAGGATGTGCTACATCGGGGGAGCTCCGAGCGGGGTCGCCTGGAAGCGGCGCCAACCCAAAGCCCCAGAGGATAAACCGGAGTTTACGTCCGTTTTACGAGTCTTCCCCCTTTGGGTACTCGGAAACCTGACGATTTCCAAGACCATAAGAACAACTCGAGGACTCCGCCTCGCCGATGTTCATGTTACCAGATGTAAAGGCTACCAACTACGTGTGTGCTTCTGGGAAATACTCATTTCGAATTCCTGACCCCGACTGTCGAGCAATGAATTGTGTTCATAACAGGAGAGGAACGGAACTCTGGCTAGGAACCAATACGTTACTTCTTCTGATAGCCATGCCTTCCAATGAAACAATGAAAATAACAACTCATACTGCCTCAAGGTTGACTATCACGAAGAAAAACGGAGACATTGAGAAGGGAAGACTAAAAAACTGTTTTATACTCGTAGATTGATTTTGTGTTCCATGGAGTTTCCACAGTCTACAATTCTTAACCGATTCTCATGATTCTTGTCTTGTTCGATCCCACTTGAAGTCTAGTATTGTCACAAACCTTGAAAATGCCTTTCACGTAGAAAAATGGAAATATTAAGGAGGAAAGAAAAAAAAAACTGTTTTCTTGATTTTTTTCGAAAAATTTCTTTATTAGAAACATAACATAACAACTGAGCATAGCCCATCAAGTTAATTTACATTAATACAATAACTACAGTTTGTAGAGGTGATAGCCCAATGGCAACTACTCTATACGATCACTTCAAGCACTTGTCACATTGTCACGCCACAAGGTCGAGAGTTTTGTTCTATCCAGACGTCGGATGACGTTGCTGTTGTCTAATAATCGTAGAGCTTCTGGGTTCATATGTTGATGAAGCCTCTGCTCGTGTTTAGCGGCAAATAGTTTGATCACCTCACTGACTGGTTCTATCTTGAGGTCCCGATGGAGGTCGTCATTACGTACGTACCAAGGAGCGTTGACAATACTCCTTTGCACCTTGTTTTGAAATTTTTGGATTATTTTGATGTTGGTCTTTTTTGTACAGCCCCAGAGTTGAATTCCATATGTAAAAACTGGTATTAGAATTAGCTTGTAGAGAAGCAATTGGTTATGTAGGGATAGTTTGGAGTATCTTCCAGGCAACCAATACATTTTTCGGAACTTGATGTTTAATTCTTCTTTTTTTTTTAATGACATGCTCTTTCCATCTTAGTTTTGCATCAAGAGTCATCCCAAGATACTTTGCTATATTGGCAAAAGGAATTTCTCTTCCGTTTAGTATAACTGGTATTTTAGTTATATGCTTGTTCGTGAAATTGATGTGAGCCGATTTCTGCTCATTGAGCTTGAGGCGCCACTTCTTTGTCCAAGTACTGACAATATTAATAGTGTCCTGTAGTTTCCTAGTTGCATCCTCTACTGTATCTCCTACTGCTAGAAGTGCTGTATCATCGGCGAAAGTTGCCACTATTGTGTCGTTATTGGTAGGTATATCACGTGTATACAGAAGATAGAGCAAAGCCAAGCATGCTACTTTGCGGGACACCTGCCCTTATCTTCCTGAGACTGGACTCTCCCTCATGTTTCACCCTGAATTATTGATTGATTTTGTTTTCTAACAAATCATTTTGAGGCTGCTCAGGATACTTCTCAATCGATTACTATGATTCTATACTCAAAATTCTGATTTGGGTTCCTAAACTACATCCAAGAATATCAGCATTATGAAAAGAGAAGCACCTGTGTATCAAACATCTTTTTGTTTTCATAAACCTGAACTGTCAAAGTAAACTGTTTTTCTCACAAATTAATAAGATATCTATGCAATTCCACTTGGGCCTATCATGACCACTATCAGGTGTGCCTAGATTCGTTAGAGTTTGAAAGACTTGGCAATTTAATAAATAATGCCAAATGCTTCTGTTATGCCGTATTCAACAGTGTCCTGATGGAACTTTATAGAAAATCCGTCCAGCTTGCATCATAATGGCTAAAAGATGAAAAGTGTGAGTTCTGGCTTAGTTCGAATATCACACAGTGGATCAGTTCACTCTATTTCAATGAAGATTGAGAAAATTATATTTGTGGCAGTTATCTGAGAAAATGGACAGGAAGGTCTAAAACATAAAGTACAAATAGACTTCGCGAATTTGAAAAAAAAAGCTCCATCTCATATACGTGAAGACAGATTCGAAAGTAAAATAATGACTATTAGTTTGTTCATTCCCCCACGGTTCGTTATACAATACAGAATGAATGGATAGGCTTTTTGAGTGCTGCATCCGATTGTGGTGGTATTTTAACGGCTTACTAACTGGGAAGGGACTGCGTATAATTAACCCCAGCCGGCTTCGCTCCCGATCTCTTCAAAAGTTAGCAGATTATGAAAAGTGTATGGGTGACATTTTGACGCATCATTACCAATTTGACGGCAAAAATGGGGCGCGGCTAAAAAACAGTAGTTTAGTGAATCTAGATATACAATCAGGGCAGCTGTAAACATACTTTCAATGCGTGTGAGGTTGATGCTTCCGCTACAGATCGGATTTTAAAAATCGTCACAGATTTTGGTATTTGAATTTTATTGGGATTTATCGTCTGGAATAACACCCACATCATCTGAGCTAGTCTAGCTCATTTTCCGATTACGTGAAGTCAGAGGAGTAACATTTAAAATAACTCAGCTACCGTTCAAGAAAAATCTTGTTAAAAATTTTCAAAAAATTGAGTTTATGCCCATACAATTAGGCAAACCGGTCAAATCTTCTCAGGGATGGGATTTAAACCTGACTGAACGCTATAAGTATAAATACTGCTTTTTAAACGGTAGTGTAGTTTATACCAGGTGAACAAGTGTTAAACCAAACCGGTAGTTTGTGATAACAGCTAAGCTTTGCTTGAAGTTGAAGGGCTGGCCGTTTAAACTCAGTTTTATGGGTTCAGAAGTGAACTTGGGTTACAACTGAGCTTTTGTTCGTTGTATTTCGTCTTATCTCCTTTCAAACTGTGCGAAAATGACATTCAGACCTCAAGATATTTCCAGGTCTAAGGTCATTGCGGAGTTGACAGAAGGTTTTCATTGTACCAATTTGCTTTCAATTCCGAAAGCGTTCAAAGTAGTTCCACAAAACTGGTGAATGATGCATTTTTTTTGGATATTTCAAGACGACCGCGCGGATGAATCTACGACAAATTTTCGGAAAATTAGCACGATAATATTGAGAAACCGCCCTAGCTTCAGATGTATAGTTGCCACTGACATTAAGGTATTTCGCATCGGGGTGTGTGATCAGCACAGACTAAAATTTCCTGGTGATGTTGGTGAACTTTGTGAAGTTTCAGGAGTAGTTGCGAGGATGCATCCTCGTTACAGTTGTATGCCAAATGGAACGGTGGTAGACCAGGTTATGGCATGGTTTTATTGAAAATTTCGTTTACCAAGATGCATTGATGCCATAGACAAGTCATTCAAAAAAATAGTTCTGATCCACAGAAAGCAGAAACATACCGCTGATTGTTACTGATTTCAACCCTAAGAAACCAACAGATTCACTTCCCCTTTACGGAGGGTATTAATATACATTTGCTCGTAAAAACAGCAGTTGGTTACATGCAGCAATGACTAACTTTGTTGTTCCATCCGCTTATGATGCTTTCTCTTCTTCTTCGTCTACTCTTCCAACATTTCAACTGAAGTTTCGTTAACCTCCGTGAAAAGGACTTGTGCACACGGTAAACGCAAATAATAGTTTAAAATCAGTGTTAAAGTCAAACGATGCTCAGCTACGTCTCCGTTTAAACCTCAACTTGTACCCCGGCCCCTAAATTGATCCTAATATGGCTTTTTGATGTAGGAGGGTGTTATGTACGTCTGGTTCCACCTTCACCGTCTTTGACAACACACCCCGTCAAACGTTTACCGGTACAATATTACTTTCCATGACAACATAGACTCAAATATAGGTATAATTACTCCATACATTCTCAGTTATCAACCTTAAAATCGTCCCTCATGGAATTTCAACTGAGTGTTTGACACTATAGTCAATAAAAGCGGTGAATGGCTAAATCATTTACATTCGCCCATCCCGTTCTTTCGTTGAGAAAACGTCCCCGCGATAAAAAGAGCAATTACACGAAGGCGAACCCAATGGTTATGGGCCCACCCGCCCCCTCCCCTCCCCGCCGCACCCCTACCCCTCCCCACCTTCCGACTTCCTTGAATGGCTTTTGTCCCCTCCGGAGCCCAGCAAGGAAAAACCTCTTTCGAAAACGAAGAAGAACGAAACACCCTGGTAATCGACGTGTGGAATTATCGTCTAATAGCTGCTGAGAGAGCCCAGAGCCTGCACTCTCCCCAAACTACCTTCCGCCTCCCCCATCCGCTCCTCAGACATAATTCGATATTAAACTCAGATTATAATAATAACCGCCTCGGCTCCCTTGAGTCCTGTGTAATTTCTCAAAATAAAATTACCCTAGAAAAAGACACGGTTGTTAAACTTCGAAAATTAGCTTTGAAGCCAGTTTAGTTCGTGCTCTTGTCTGCCTAACATGGCTCCTCAAGAAGTGCTCTGCCTTTTGTATCTTCAGCCTGGCTTCGGCTTGCTGAGTTTTTCCGTAGAAAAATGTTTACAAATTTAGTTACTAGGTACGTGAAGTTGTGGTTCAGATTGAACTTTTCAAGCACCAGTCGCCATCCTGGTCATCCACCATCTTGTAAGTTGTACCAACTTTAATTCCCCCATAGATTACTCCTACGTCCAAAATCTCTAAAAAAAAAAAAATATAAATTTTGAGCGAATTTACCGCATTGTTGCAAAGTTTCCCCAAATAATGAGTTTTCTAACCTTCACATAAATTTATAACCTCTATATAGGTTACAATACAAGTGTTTTTAACGTAATGATTGCTACGGTACTACCATCCGACGTTGTAGAAGCAGTAATAATGGAACGTAACTGATGAAAACATGAGAAACGTGATTTTGCACTTCTTCGATTGTTATCAGTCATTACTGATAAGGATTATCAGTGACGTAAATTGATTCGAAGCCATTTCCTTCCGTTTTGAGGGCAGTTCAAAGCATTTAAAACACCTGAGGGTAATGATTGGATAGCCTTAGCTAGTACATATTAAAAAACAAATTTTTAAATAGTTATTAGTGATTTTATTGGTAAATGTAAACCAAATTCAAGTGTCAGATAAGCGTGCAGATTTAGTTCAGATTGTATGGTTTTTCTGTGAGCAAAAACAATAATGTTTATAAGAGCGCGTAATAGTAAACTTGGGATGAAAGATAATTTTGGTTATTATTGATTGATTGTTACGGATTTAATCATGAACTGACAGAAGGCGTGAATTCTGTCTTCAAATGTTTGTTTTCCGAATATTCAATTAATATCTATCATTGACTAATTACGTATTCATCATCACTGATTGAATCTGTGATGTTATGATTACAAGGCTTAGCATATACCAACGAATGGTTCGAGTTAATTCGGTCTGTGACTGATAGCAACCTGATTAAGCGGTTGATAACATCTATGATCAGGCATCTATTGATAAAACTATTCAAATGATGGCAAAAATCATCCCTTCAGTCCGTTCAGTTCATGGCCGAATAAATCTTCAATGATAGGTTATCGTTTGAACACTTTTTGCTACTATTGACGTATTAATCAAGAACTGATATCATAGTGTGGTATCTAACAACATCTGATGAGATTCGACACCTTTGATCAGGTATATAATAATATAACCTTTCCAATGATTGCTATGAATCTCCCGATTTATACCAGTTATTAAAGATCAGTTCAATTGAAACCTGATATCATAATAGCCATCTGAAAATAGGAATCTATGATGCTTACAAATGATCTTCATCATTACCCATCACTAAAGACTGATTCGGTTTAAGATTGATATCATGGCGGAACATTTAAAAAAAAAAACGAGATTTATGATCAGGCATCTATTAATTAAACTCTTCAAACAGTGACAAAAAATCTTCCATCATCATTCATCATCAGTTCATAACCGAATCAATCTCCAGTGATAGGTTAACGCTTGGAGGCTTCTGGTTTCCATTGAGGGCTGCTTCAATGAAGGACTGATATCATGGCTTCGTATTTAACAACGAGTGATAAGGCGTCTGACATATTTGATCTTACATAGTATGATAATGTAACGTATCAAATGATTGCCAAACTTCTTCATACGATAATTCGTCATTGAAGATTGATTGGGTTATGACTGATAATAAGGCTTGAAATTTACCCTCAAATGATTGCCATAAATACCCCGTTTTATACCAGTCATTAAACATTGATTCAGTCAAGAACTGTAATCATGGCGTGACATCTTATAAGAAGGATCCATCTTCAAATAATTAGCTATCACTAAGTGATTCAATCATGAACTAGAATAATGGATAGATCAATATATATTAATCAGACTATATCTAACAAAGGTAACTCATCATGTACTTGTATGTGCATTTACTCTAGATTAGGTGGCTGCGCTCATGCGATCCAATTGGATGGTTGTGAAGTGCCAGGAAAAGAAGGGAGTTCAAATCATAAGACAGAGACGTCCCACTTGTTTACTGCCAGCATCTCAACCTGAATCGGAGCGGTTCACCTTCTTCCAGGAATATGCGGTACGTGTGGTTCTACCACGTTCTTTATTTATGATTATGACAGTTATTCAAAATGCAGATGTTCTAGATCCAGAGTTGAATTGCTTTGCACACAGTTGCATGTGTAACTTCACCTTCCAATCACCCAAGGACATGTCAGAATATGTAAATTTTCTTGCACGTACCTCAGAACCGAACACGACATGTACAAAGATAGGTGATAGAGCCACACGGAACGAAAATTGAAGGGTGCGCCCGTCAACGTCAAGAGTATGTGAGTCCTTTTTGCATACGAGTTGAGGTAGGCCATGCGTTTTAAGTGTTATCCTGTTTAGTGTTACATAACGTCCCAATAACACAGGTGCATATAAATATCATACGTCTGATTAACACGAGAAGTTCCCTTTGGGGGATGGCGGTTGATGAATAGGGTAGTAGATAATGATGGTATGCGGAATCTAGGCATAATATAGGTAGACTGCAGCCAGAAATAATTGAGGAAATACAAAAATGACAGTCAATATGCATTTTGCATTTTAATAAAACCAGTTTTTTATGTAAAGTTGAACAAAAATGAGCATTTTATTTAAGAATAAGGATTTAATATGACTATCCCTAAGTAAACGCGGACTGAAAAAGTTAAGGATCCACCTTGAGCCACCAGTTTTGTACCCACCACTTTGAGGGATTATTCGAAATTCGAGGAATAGCTGAACTGCAAAATGAATCAAACCTCCTTTTTTTTTTACTGAATATACCATTTTATTCGATTCAACTTACTTTATTCAACTAACTGATGAAAAACAACAACAATAATAATAATGATAGCAAACCCTTAAAAACAACATTAAATCTGTCTCATGAGTTTGGTTTCTTATAACATCATGTCACATGACCAATATTCAAACCGTAGATTGAGAAGAACAAAGAATTACCTCTTGAACAACTGTCACAACAGTAAATTCCTCAATGAATTCTTCATCCAGGTCTGTGATGACTCGGTGGTTGTAGCTTTCATATTCTTAGGTCAATTTGTCTTGAATCTTTGCCTTTTGAAAGGATCTCAGAAGTGTCATTCTTGGTGTCTCGTACGTTTTTCCTGCCTCATTCAAGCTGGTTTGTAGTCTTCGATTGCCCTTGCCACAGCTCTGATGTCCACAGGTGGCCATTTGAAATTGTTTCTTCCCTGGCATCTGAAACAAATCACCATACTAGGTACCACAATTCGATTAAGGTGTGCTCAAATGGAATGAGTAATGAAGAAATGTATCTTAATGATGATTTTCCCATTTTTCCAACCTTGAGTCACCAACAGTCCACTGGCTCAAGCTAGGAACGTCAAAATAGCTCAAGGTAGGAGTATGCCCAACAATTCGAAAATTAAAACGAAGCTCGCATGTTCCTTTTGCTTCCGAGTGTACCAAGGTAGCGGAAGCATTGTTTTCACTTTCGGAATGTGAAAATTTTTTTGTCTCCAAAATCAAAAATTCCACTCCAATTTTTGCGTTTTAGACCTTTTTGAACAATTTTGGTTCCGTGTCTGTCTGTGTGTCTGTGTGCCTGTCTGTCAGCAAATCCTTGTTACGGGCAAAACTACACGAAGTTATAGTCCGATTTTGATGAAATTTTCAGGGATTGTGCGGGTTGGGGTGTAGATGGCCCCCTATAGGTTTCATGACCCCCGGATCAATAGTAGCCTCTGCGCATGCGCAAACGTGAAATCCTTGTTACGCGCATAACTCCGGGAGTTCTTGACCAATTTCGATGAAATTTTCAGGGATTGTTCGGTTTGATGTGTAGATGATCCTCTATGAGTTTCATGACCCCCGGATCAATAGTAGTCTCTGCGCATGCGCAAGCGAAATCCTTGTTACGCGCATAACTCCGGGAGCTCTTGACCAATTTCGATGAAATTATCAGCGATTGTTCGGTTTGATGTGTAGATGGTCCCCTATGTGTGCCATAACCCCCGGATTAATAGTAGCCTCTGCGCATGCACAAACGTGAAATCCTTGCCACAAGCACAACTTTGGGAGTTCTTGACCGGTTTCGATGAAATTTTCAGGGAAATTTTCAATGATTTATACAGTCATGTTCATGGATACGAGGAAACTATGTGCCACACCCACACCCTTGCGAGGAAGCCCGCATGTTCCTTTTTCTCGCTTATACAGTTGGAAAGCTGAGATTCTGATAAAGTTTTTCCTGGGAATTACAATACATGTTCATTGAAAACATGAAAAGCTGTTTTTCACCAATTGTCAAATCTTGATTTTCAGCCTAATGTATTTGACCTAAAGAGAAATGAAATTTGACTTCCTTTCTCATGGTGTTCCGAAATTGGTTTTAGAGATTATTTCGAAGGAGCTAAAGCAATTTTAGTGACGTAAGATTGGAAACACTATGACAATTTAAAAAAACCTTAAATATCTTGAAGGAAGACTCCAAAAAGTCTAGGACAAATATTTTGTTAGTTCTTTAGCCTAAAATCGATCCTGAGAGTCGGATGAATTCAAATTGGGACATCTTTTTTGGTGCAAATTTTGGAAGATTATGTACTCGCCAAGATCATTTGCCCCGTTATGTTTTTGATCCATATTGTTGAGTGAGGTAGACTATGGTACGTAGTCCAGTGATCATTTTAGAAGGGCGATCTACATGAATTATTTTCTGTTTTTTATGTCTGTTCAGGCGATCTTGTTGACGATTTGGCCAGGAGAGCCTTAGGACGCCAACTCTTATCTGAGGCGAGAAACCGTGGAAAGAACAGTGTTCAGTCCTCACCTCCACTTTCTTGAACTCTTATACAGGGTCAATTTCGCTCCTTCAATTAACGATCAACAATAACAATCATCACTGGCGCCTGCGCAATTCTTCCATTTTGCCCTCCCTTCTCCAAGGAAAGCTGTGGCTCATCCATCATCGCCGCTCCATGTTCACTTCGATTTCAACCTCATATAAAACTGCGCCTCTTTTTCTATATTGAAGGTCCCTGTATCCTTCCGTTTTTTTATGCGACGTCTTCATCTCTGGGTCCCTGCATCCCTGAAGAACACTCGTCCTTACCAGCTTGTTCAGCGTTCTACCCTTTTGGCTGGCGTTTCTGTAATTACCAGCAAGTACTCCTTACATCTCAATGCTGTTTCGAAGCCTCCATGCGCCACGTGCTCTCGGATTGTGTCCGATTCCTTAAGGAAGAATATATTGCTTTCAGCTTCCACTGCATCGTGCGCTCTAACTCGCCCTGTTTACTGCCTTGCTCGCTGTCTCTCGAATTCGGATCGCCCCATACCCGACGAGGACCGAAGCTTGGCCATTTCCAGATCGCTGTGTGAGGCTCGCCCCCCGTCACGGTCAGAATATTATTTTCAGTTTTTAAAAGCTTCCGAGCTACAATATAATATACATTCTACCAAAAAGTTGACAGCAGCGTCTTCTTAGTAAAACAAATTATAACTATAATAATAAGAAATTATATTTCTTAAACAGTTAGGAGGAGCTCCACTAGGACCCCCTGTAAGCACATTGCTTTTCTTTTTAATTAATTTTACTTCGATAGGAAATCGGTTTCTTTCTTTTTTTACGTTATTTACGATTCATAGCCACTTTCGTTGTTTTTTCGATAATACATTGAATATATCACTTTATAAGGTGTTTGACTGCGAAAGTTGGTCACTTTTTTATTTCAAAGTATTACCTTTTCCACGTTCAAACAATGTCATATGCGGTTCATTAAAATCAGCCTCTTTCTAAACTCACCAACACCACCCTCCTCAGTAATTCTCCTAGTTGACTACCTACTGCTAATAAAAGGACTACGACCCCCGAAAAAAACCATGCGTTCCGTCTATACGTAAAAAGAGGAGGAATTCTTTCAAGATTGAGCTCCTATCGAGAATAAAACTAATAATTATACTTTAACGCGGAGTAAGTGCGCGGCAGACGAGTTTATAATGACCCCTAATCATGGGAAGACCGGCGGCGCCAAACCTTTCCGTTCGTCCCTCCGGTCTTACGCACCATTCATAACCGTTAAAATAATTTTTACGGCTCATCGGCTCGAAGTGTGTGAGGGTTAAGAGGATGTGGGAGTCTCGGCTTTCGGCCATTCAGACTGTTGTGGGATAAAAATCAACACTTACCCCCTTCAATGTTTCGCGGAATGTGCGTTGAAAGTAAATTGCTTTTGATTTGATTTTGATTCTCTTAACCTCAAATTTCACAGAATTTTCGTGAGAAATTAAGTTATAACGATAAATACTTGAATGTTAAAAAACGCTGCAAATTCTTTCACTGGGGTTTATTATTCAATTGGCTTGCGTTCATGATTTGAATTTCTACTAAGCTTTGGAGTGTGCGTGTTTCACAAGTGATAGAGCGATTATTGAATTTCAGGAGAAATGCATAGAGCAGGTAAATCTGTTCTCAACCAAAATACCTATTTTAATTAATCAGTTGATCATATTTGTGTGCCTCCTGAAATTCAATAATCGCTCTATCACTTGTGAAACACGCACACTCTAAAGCTTAGTAGAAATTCAAATCATGAACGCAAGCCAATTGAATAATAAACACCAGTGAAAGAATTTGCAGCGTTTCATATATATCAGAATGCTTCAACCCGTGTACCGGCTACAAAGCCTTTTAGGAGTTCACTCCAGTATCCACATTTCTACATCACTACATCACTAGGTTACTGCTATCAAAACAAAAACAATAATAAACCAAAATAACGCAAATGTTGGCACCATAAATCGGGCCATACATCGGGAATGGTTTGAGCTACGGACCTGGGGAAGGGCTCATGCGATTCCTCGTGGAAACTTCATCAAAAAGAGTCCAAATTTAGGCCGCCTTAATTTTTATTGCAGATTCAGATTCTACACCCTTTGAAACGTAAGCCATGAAATTTTCGGGGGGGGGTTAGAATTTTTTTTTTCAAGAGCGATTACAATGGTTTATTATTGAATAATAAACCAAAGAAATTACGGCAACATTTTTGCAAAGAAACCTGTTTTCTGTCATTCTGAAAAGTTTTCTGAATCTCATTTGCTTTTCATATACTAGTACACAACCATCTTATTCCAATAATTTTTGAGAAATAGAGTTTTGAAAATGTTTAAATTTCCATCCTCAGGTTGATATAAAATGATGTCAATATTACCAGCCCGGTTTTTGTGATTGGTTTTGAACTCAAATTTGTAATCTTTGGTTCATTAGTTTCGGAGAAAAGCTTTGGACAGAGGGATGTTACTATTATTTTTTTCTTAATTCGAATTTCTATATAGGTGGGGGGGGGGCAAGCCGGGTGTGGCTTGTGGATGTAGCTTCTTTGTCTAGGTGATCTGAACGTTTAAGTTTTTTGTAATATTTTAGACAATCTCCCAAAGGTTAGTCGGCATGTATAGCGGGTCAGTGTCGCTAGTTCAAGCTAGATAGAATGATGATATGATTAGGTTGAAATTGATATAACAATATTAGGGCATTCCTTGCCGACTACCTTGACTATTTTAGAGCTATCGAAACATTAGAATCTGGGATAATGACGCATGGTGGATTAAGAATATTTTTGCGAAGATGTTGTGTGATGTATTGATTCGCAAGCAATGCAACTCATAGGATACCTGCCATCTAAATTCTAATCTGTACTTTCCTGATAATTTCAACGGAATCGGAAGAAAACTCTACGAATTATGATTGTCACTAGGATTTCACACTCGCTTGAGCGCAGTTGCTACTAATGATATTATCGCGATTGGTTTGACATTCTCAGACCACCCCCCCGGTCAGACCACCTAAATTTGAGATATTGATGCCTAAAGAATTGTGCATTCGCGCATGCGTGGAGTGATTTATTGATTTGGGAGCAGTGGGTATCGTAGAGGGCCATCTACCTAACCTGCAGATTCCTGAAAATTTCATCAAAATCAGATGATAACTGTAGGGTTTAGGGTAGTAAAACAGTGACACGTCGAGTCATAACGATGAGGCCCACCAGTATCTCAATGTTGACCAATCGCATAACTTAGTGCGTTCAACGAACAGCAGCCGCAATATCATCGAAATCCCTCATTCCCAATCAGTAAAAACAAAGAAGAAAATAAGTTGAGAAAAGAATGTAGTCTGTTTAGTTTGGTCTCATAAGGTTAGTTCCCCATTCCCGGTTGTTGAATCTGCCGCCTCGGGAGATATACCAGACGCCTTCTGGAGTTTGCGAAATCCCCGGAGTGTCGCTGGCATTAACCGCCTCATCCCTCGGAAGGGGCTACTGTATCATCCATAATCTCCCCATGTTACAAGTTAACTAACTTTATTTGTTGGTTATTTTGTGGGTTTATTGTTTTCAATAATGAACCTTCGTAATCGACCAATACTATCCAATAATTTTTGAAACAGCTGGATTTTATCGATTGAAAAAATTCTTGGGTCCCTTTGGGGAAATTCGAACATGATGTATGAGCGCAGTAGGTTGACTGCCGCGGTCGTAACTCTGCTTCAACGCTTTGATGGGGGGGTTTTACAAAACGCCGCCGCTACCTGGAAAGGCGAAACCCACAAGGCAGGACGGGAAGTTTCTGTCAATAAAAAGTACGAAATAATAACAGTGCGAACTCTTGCGAGGGATAATTGAAGCTGGGGCGCCGGAGATGGCCCGCGGGGTCGCCCCGGAGACGGGTCGGTCTGTCGGGTCGGGGAGAAGACTGGGCACTGGAAGCTGGAAATCCGCCCAGAAACCGCCACAATAACCCGACCTCGGGGTCGAAGGGGCGTTTTCAACCTGGGGTTTTCATTTCATTCATAAGAAACTATTTGCAGGATCTAAAGGCCGACTTTCAACGGAGGAAAGCAAAAATATGAATCATATCCTCATAAAACTAAGGAGACCCGTTACGTTACTTATATGGTGATGTCAGCAATACTGCTAATGCTCTTGCCTCCGTTTTAATCCGAGCATTGACCCATTCAATCCCTGTTACATCGTATGATGTCAAGTCAGAATTCCAAGACAGAGAGTTTCTAGCAGGCAGATGACATCATATGATGCTCTAAGCTCAACTATCCCTTATAAAAATTGTGGACTACGGACTATGGTCCTGTCTTGTCTGTTTTTCCCGTTATCACCCTTCACTCGACCTAGGAAAAATTTCGATTGATGGAATCGCCTGTTTTTCACGTCCATCAGACAGTGTATCGTCCAATCAGTGCTTTTAGTGTCCTAGCATTTGTTTCTTTTTTTCTCCATTTCAAAGCAAAAGATTGTGCCAGTTAGTGATTATAACTTTTTGCGGTATTTAAAAAAAGAAAGCAATGAGTGGGCAGATGTTTCTCACAAGCTAAGCAATCTTCCACTATCACAAAGCAAGGTAAGAGCCAAGGAACTTGTGTTATCTGTTATCCGTATCCATCCCTGCTTCCCAATGAAACAATGTCAGCTGATTTGGCAAAAATTCATAGAAAATTCTTTTTTTTTTGCAATAGCAAAGAAACATCCTTACAAGTAGCAAAATGTTCTCTACAATGAATGCTGTACCTTGTAGAAATATTTGCTGGCTGGAGGTTGCTAACTCTACCTAGGATTGGGGTTGAATGAGTTAAAATGAACTTGTTCTCGGTTATAACTTGTACTTTCGAATATCTCTCTCCCTGAATCCTTAAACATTTATGGAGACAGATGTGGGGTTTCAGCGATTTAGTCACCTAGCAAAGAGGGTAAAAAAGCTTGACACCACTAACACCAAGCCAAACCCGAGATTTACTGGGTTAAAGAATGGCTAAATTTGGTTGACAATTATGAGCTTTCATTGGAAAAATTCCTCGAAATTCAGCCAACTCGCACCAACTTTTACCAAAAATTTGAAACTTAACTGAATTAATGGCGTTACAAATCGTATTCCAAATCAACTAAATTAAATTAAATTTACCGTCTGCCGTCTTCAACTAGAGCATAGGGCATGCTTTTACCATTTAAATGATTAACAGGAGTACAATCCAGTTCTTAGCTACCGACCTCTAATCTTCGGGTGGGCTCCTTCCGCCCTTTGTTATCCCGGCATCACCACTTTTCCGTCCGCCCGAGGGTCATTCGTGTACCTGCCACGTTGGTAAGCACTAGCCTCTCTGGTGCTCTGGTTGAATCTACAGATTTTTCCAGGGAGTTGGTTAGGCTTAGTAAGTACCGTTTATGAACACAGAATGCTCACGTAAACCCTTGTTAGCCCCCCCCCCCCCCCAGCCGTAGCTTTCGTTTCTGTTTACTAGCTCCCCTCCTCTGAGCTAGAAAATACCATACCTATTTGTAGGTTGCATAGGCAATTTTTCATCTTCGGTACTTAAATGTGTGAAATTAGTCATTTAAATGATCTGGCAGTAGAACCATAGAGGTTTACTGTCCCGTTAGATTTGATTTTGTACAGGGAGAGTGGAATTCGTACTGGATGTCAAGAATCGGTTGTTACAAACACCTTTATTGATTACTTGGAAGAAATCGTTTCCGAAGAACAAAATCATTGGGTTTACATATGACATTCGCACTTTGGTTCAAATGCCAAAAAGTGAAATTGAAATTGTGCTATTGTATTCTGATGGGGCAAGATAGTTTAGGTGTAATATGAAATTAAAAAACACATTTTAGGGACCCTAACTGACAGTAGGGGTTACATAGAATCTTGGAAATCGCATGAATGAACCTCAAACTATTAAGAAGGAGGAATTGTATAGAGGCCATGAAATTCGTATAGGAGATCTCGAATAAGTTGAAACGAACAGCTATTCCTATTCAAATGAAAAACATCATTAGACTTTCATAAAAATGCTTGTTTACGGACTAGTGGTTTATGCAAATTGATTCTCAAATATCAAATAATGGAATTGGAATGGTTATTATCGTGATAAAGTGGGTTGAGCATTTAGATGTAATATGCAATCAAAAATTCATTTCAGAGACCTTGTGTGTTGTCACACAATTATTCGATACTCGAAAAGCGATCAGTTTACAGTATGAAACCCCCAAATTTCAACGCCCCATTCAAATCCCGGTAATTCAAAATGGCCATATAAAGTTTACTGTTTCTGTGAACAGTCATGATTGTTACTGTTGTTGTGTTGTTGGTTGTTGCCATCAATTCAGTCTCTGACTTAAGATACAGAGTCAGCCTGTAGATGAAAACGTACCTGTGGCCCCATTCATAGAAGCCTCTGCACTACAATCGTTCACGTCTCTCACGGCTCTTGAGATCGTACCCTTTCATTAAAGAGTCAATCTCGAAATTTATTTCCCCAGAGGGTGACTCGTTTATGATAGGCAACAGAGGGAAAAAAAACCAAGTAGCCTCCTTGCAGTGGGGATTTCTCTTCCAAAATCAAAGGACCACGCCGGATGCTGCGTCGAAAGCAAAAAAGTATGTTCCCTTACGAATTGAACGTGGGAAGTTCAGGTATCAGCCGCAACATATCGTAAAAACCATTTTTTGGCTCTGATTCCTTGAAGTTATTTCTTTCTTAAACTTCATTTTGGTTTATCATTTTCAATAACAAGCCTTCGTAATCGTCTAGGAAAAAGTGTGTTCAACCCCCTCAAAACCAAAATTCATTTAATCTCTTCATTTCTCGTTTCATCGTTGGTAGATTCAAAATTTGCAAGGTCCGTCCGCCGTATGGACCGTGAAAGGTATTAGAGTTGATGTGAAAAGTCCGTTCTTTCGCACATTTGGGGTTTAGTTAGTCCTAACTTGTAGCCAGCCCGATAGACTAACTCGCGTCGACTGCTATGAGCTTAAACATTCGGCAATTTACGTAAGTGATTTTTGAATTTTCTAGAGATGTTTTTTGAGAGGTGGGTCCCAGACCAGCCCAAGCTCATCAGACTTGAAAAATTTCATATAAGGATGATGAAATTTCAGTTTTTTAAATCCCAAGTTTTTCATTTTCTCGTTTTGACGGCACAGCAGTAAAAAAACGGGGTTACAATGAACTTTTGCGAAATAATTTCATACGACTTTGCAATTTGTCAACATTGCATTCAAGGGTTTATCGATCTTTATCGAAAAAGAGAATTAACGTTCACAATATTTCAGGAGAGACTAATTAAAGCAACAAAATGGCATCTTCGGATTTTTAGAGGATCTCGATAAAAATGATCGCAAAATTGATTTTCTTCCCATTATGGTAAGAAGTTGGGAAAATATCACTCTTACTGGTCTTAAATAAAAATTTATAACGAAACTGTTACGGATCTTCGCTGATAAGAAGTTGGGGGGGGGGGGGGTTGTCCATGAGTGTTCGAAACGAACAAACCACAAGTAGATGGCTCAACATTGAAGGACATGTCCACAGTAAGTTCATGGTGGTGGAACCCAACACCAAAATTACTGAAAACGTAACCGGCTTTGCACCCCTAAGGTTCCACCACTGCATTGGGGTCACACAAGTTCAAATGCAAGTTATGTGAGGAGACTGTCGAAACGGCAACCGACATAATATTTGAGTGGTCAGCACTCACCTTTTGCAGATTTGAACTCTTTGGGGCACAAATTCCAAGGAGGTCCATTCAAAGCGCCAAATAATCAGGGGCCTCGATTTAATGCAAAACTCTCAGGAAAGTACAACAAGCCAGCAGGATTCCGTGCTAGGGGCTCGAAACCCCCAACCTTAGAGTTTTGTCCACATCTACATTTACACGAGTGTTCGAAAATGCAAAAAAGTTAAGATTTGATCGACTTCGATTCCGAATGTACGCACCTTGAATCGTAAAGTGACAAAGTTAGATCTTACCCCACCTAAGACATAGGAGTATGCAGGGATGAATACGTATCTACTGTTGTGTAATAGTTTGTGGCCTTTTGGTTGTATAAGAGTAAAATATGGTTTGATGGGGCTCGTTGTACGTGGAAAGATACTCTATAGTTAGTTGTCACGTTTGCGGTTTTCCCACGGGTGACAATACGGCGTCTGGCGCGATGGGACAATTTGACTTGAATAGAACAAGGTCGGGGCCACCCGCGGTCGTCCCGTGAAAAGATTCCGTGACGACATGTGAAGATTTCAAGCTTCAACGAAATCAAAACGATAAAAAGACCATAAGACGTCTTTGCATCTTATCGTCGGAAACCTGGCGTTTTCTCTCGCATCTTTCTCGGCCGATTAAACTAGGTAAATATTGTATAATGCATGCAAGGGACTGTGGACGAGGGCAAGTGGGAGGGGAGTATCGGCCAGTGCCTTCCATCTGTCCGTCGTTTTTCTCCGGGGGTTCTCTTCTGTCTCCCCGTAATTATAGTGCAACATCGGGGGCATACCCTCTACCTCCCTTCGTCCCTCGCCTTCGACTCGCTTTACCCGTGCGTTGCTACGGGCTCCCAACTGGCCTCTTCTTCCCCTGGCTTTGCCGTCATCTGCCCCATCCGCCTCCCGTCAGTCCGTCCCGACGTAATTACGCTTTACAAACCCCCCAACCTTCTCCCGTGGTCCTGGATCTTCGGAGAGTAAAAACTGGGTGTACCTACTCAGTGCTCCGAACCTTCGAAAACTTCTTTTGTTTCACGTTCGCTCCTAGTTTTTCGTGAAAGCATTGAAACAAAGCTCTCCTTTTTTCCTAGATCTCTAACGGCTTACATGACAATAACACCAAAACAGCTATATTTCTAGACTTCAAAAAAGCTATTGACTCACAATTGAAACCTCAAAATTAATACCGAAGTATCCAAACTTTTTACCATTTAAATAGGAATCACATGTGTCGACATTAGGGAATTTAAGCAGAACCTCAATCTTAAATCATTAACACAGTTGATCAAAATTTCCTCCTTTCGCGATGGAGTAACCCAATTAACTCGCTCATAAAACGAACCCATTGAAGTCTCGAGGTCACCAAAGTTGTCGGCCTCACAAAGATAGCTAAAAGTGGACGTTTTCAAGACAATATTGTCCATTTTCGGAATAATTCCTGAATCGTTTGTGCTACAGAAATAGCTATTCCTACTCACCAAACGTCTAAAGGACAGAAAAACAAGGAGATTCGATATTAAAACTATAAAATTTATGATTTAATCATGTTTGGGAACGGGTGGAACTGGATATCAGGCTCATTTTGGATGATTGTTTTCTCGTGCGGCTGTAATTTTTGGACCTTCAAAGCCATCTAGTGGCTTACCATTGGTCAGATTGAAGTCTGCTGAAGCTCGAGCCAATTTGTACTTCAGCCTATACAATTATTCAAGCCAATTCTGGACTTCTGCGAATTGCATTACGTACAATGGCATCAAGCCTATGATGTAAGGTTAAACTAAATGCTGACGGATTTAGGCTAAACCATACCCGATAACGTCGAAAATATTCAACCCTGAGTCATGGAGACTTCACTCAGACCAATATTAAGGTTACTAAACAATTATGAAGGACAGAAATCTAGTTGGCGCTACTTGACACAAAATCAGCGAAATTTTTAATTGCTTGCTAACTTTGCCTTTTTCGGAGGTATTAATAATTATCTGAGAGGCTGATGTGCTGAGTGCACAAATTTGAATTCAATGTTCAGTTTTCTGGATAACAAAATATACAAACGTAAGATATTGTACAAACAAAAATTTTTAGTTATAGCAATTTTTGCTATATTTGGCGGTTAGCTAGTATTGCTTCCGAGTCTACCAATGTAGCGGAAGCATTGTTTTCACTTTCGGAATTTGAAAATTTTTTTGTCTCCAAAATCAAAAATTCCACTCGCATTTTGCGTTTTTGACCTTTCTGAACAATTTTGGTTCCGTGTCTGTCTGTCAACAAATCCTTGTTACGGGCAAAACTACACGAAGTTATAGTCCGATTTTGATGAAATTTTCAGAGATTGTGCGGGTTGGGATGTAGATGGTCCCCTATAGGTTTCATGACCCCCGGATCAATAGTAGCCTCTGCGCATTCGCAAACGTGAAATCCTTGTTACGCTCATAACTCCAGGAGTTCTTGACCGATTTCGATGAAATTTTCAGGGATTGTTCGGTTTGATGTGTAATGGTTTATAAGTTTCATGACCCCCGGATCAACAAGTCTCTGCGCATCCGCAAACGTGATTCCTGAGCATAACTGAGCATGACTTTTCGATGAAATTTTCAGGGATTGTTCGGATAATTTGTAGCTTTAGTCAATAATAATTTTCAATGATCTATACAGTCATGTTATGGATACGAGGAAGCTATGTGCCACACCCACTTGGCAGACGTTTTTTAATTTTCGAAAATTTGTGTGCCCGAAATTGTATGCCGTTCTTATTATTTATGAAAATTGTGTCAAAGTACTAATATTCAATGAAAACAAAATTTTTCCACGGATTTAAACGATTTGACGACACAATTTGATAGATTTTGAGCTCATATTTGTGTTAAACACACATTCAGTTTAGAGCGGAATTGTACTCTGCGCAGAGTCAAACGTTTTTGATCATAGTCCTGTTAACAGTTTTTTTAAATTCTTTCAAATCGTGGATTTCTTTTGTGCTTAAAAAGTACTGCTTGATTTTTTTGGGATGAAAGAATGGATTCGATATCTCAATTATATTGGTGGATACCATTCAGGGACAAATGCGAGAAAGAGGCAAATTATTTCACAATTATTATTTATGTTATATTTTTATTTTTTTCAATTTTCGCAGTACATGCATATGAAATCTGCTGAAAGACAGTGAAACCACGAAGTCGTACCACTTGAACTTGAATCTGAAACAAAGGGCCATTTTAGCTTCACACCTGCTGAAGGTATTTCGGAATTTGACGTTATAGGAATCACAATTGGTTGGATCGTTACGAGAGGTGAGGTTACACAAAGGGGAGTTTATTCAAAGGTTTCCAACGGGCCCCCAAACTTGAAAGTGTCAGAGTCAAAAGAGGACACGAGAGCGACGGAGAGCGAAAACTAACGAGGTAATTGGTTAATTGGGACGGGAATTGGGAGGAACTGCCTCCTTGTTTGATGAGGAGCCAACAATTACAAAAACAAGTTCCACGCTCAATTAGTTCGAATTACCTTTTTTTTCTCTCGTCCTATACCGAAGCGACCATACATCACCGGAGTTTTAACACCTCCGTTTGTCTTTGTGAAGTCATTAAGGGGCTTACGGGATGAGGAGATGAGGCTGATAGACATCTACGTTCACGCCCAGGCGTGAGACCATTTCGGTTTATCGGCGTTCAATGAGACGAACGATTTTCGTGTTATCAGGCCGGTTCCATCAATTCTGTTATTATCTCGCGTTACGATTCAAAAAAGCGGATACGCCCGGTTAGGAGCTACTCCGGCTCACAGAGGCGGCTGGAGGTCACTGCTAGGTATTATTTCGTGGAGGTATATTATTTCTTTATTAGGTAATCCTGCTACGTAAACCACTGATCTATGTATAAACGAAGTCTGTTATACAATATTTAAATTCGTCTCCTCCCGTTTCCACATGTTGTACTTTCACCCGGTGAAAATATTTATTCTGCCCCCAGCCACGAGGTCAAGCTGAGACCTCCTGTTAGACTGGGTGACTAGCCTACGTCATTTTTTCTTGGTCTACTCGTCCGATTTCGCTCAAATTTTTAGAAGCATTGGAATGCTTTAGTAGCGCTCACTATTACCTTTTTTCAGCAATATTACGTTCTAGTTGTGCTCAATAATAAATTATGTTATGATGTTATAGTCTCACTATTACATTAGTAATCGACAGAGTTGAGATGTAATCATTACTTTGAATAATGAATAATTTTCCAATTACTTTCATTGTAATGACGTATATTTGGCTACTAACAATTTCATTAAAAAGGAGATTGAAAATCCGAAGTTTTGGGGTTGAAATTACTCCAGAAGTAATCGCAATTACCATTCCAATTACTGTAATGGTAATCGTTAAAACGATTACTTTTTCCGATTACAAGTAATGGTAATCGAAAAAACGATTACATTTTCCGATTGCAAATAATGGTAATCGAAAAAACGATTACGATTACTTGTAATCGGAAAAAGTAATCGTCATTCCGATTATTTTAAATTAATTCCAAGTTTAATTAATTCCTTACAAAAAAAAGTCGATTTAAAAGGGAAAACACTTTTTACAGAAAATAACGATTTTCCAGACCGGGTCCATTCCATGGGGGATGTATTCTTACAGGTTTGATGCGTTTAAGACGCAAGGTTCAAAGAAAAATTACAATCTAGGTTAAATACTCTCAAACATTTTATAACAATAACAATCTGCCCGGAGAGTCTCTCATCTGTATTATACGATATTAAATAGATAACATTGTGTCATCTATCATTGTGGCATCGAATTCGCATTTTACCAATGCAGTAATCGGATTAAAAAAAGTAATCGAATTACCAGTACTCCATTCCGATTACTGTAATGGTAAACGAAAAACGATTACTTTTTCCGTTACAAATAGTGGTAATTGTTTTTTCGAATACCATTACTTGTAATCGGAAAAAGGAATGGTTTTTTCGATTACCATTACAGTAATTGGAATGGTAATCGCGATTACCTGTCTTCAAAAGTAATTGGAATTTGTAATGGGTAATCGAATTACTTTCCTAACAACTCTGATAATCGAGTTATGATCTCACAAATTTTCTGCAAATTATACGAATATGTAATAGTTCATAGTAAAAAAAAGTAAAGTAAACAAGGAATTTCACCTTGGATTTTCGTCCGACTACCCGGAGGAGTAATAGTTCATAGTACCAAGTCACAATGCCACTTTCTTGTGAGCCTTCGTGTGAAGGGAGGTGGGAGAGTTTCCAGGACGATCGGGGAGAGGATGGAATTCGGGTGATTGTGTTGATTGTGTAGAAGAACCGGTCTGCTTGCAGAACTTCCTTCACAGTGGGGTTTTCCACGTCCTTGTGAATGTTGTGATTGCTCACATACCATGTTGCACTGGTAATCAAAGCATTGGTTTGCACTCTCTTCATTCGCGCATCTCTAGCAGAAGCCCACATTTCGCATCCATACATCCATATGGGTCGTACAACTGATAGGTAAATTCTGCGTTTGTGATGTAAAGGGACTGTAGAAGCAGTTGAAGCAGGAATTGTGGCTTAGTGAAGCGCAAACGTAACATTTGAAATAGGTTTATGTGTTGGGTTTCCAGAAAAGTTTTATATCGAGTTTTACTGCAGGTAGGTATATAGCAGTGTCTTCTTCGGGTACACTTGTACCTACTGCTCACCATTAATAGAGGTCTTTCATAAGTACGCTTCTAGGTGAAGAACATCATAGACTTTGTTGGATTTATCGACGATCTCTATTTCTTGCACCTGAAATCTACGTTTTCTTGCACCAAACTACTACGTTGTAAATTTTCTTTTCATCATGAGAGCCGCTTACCGTCCATTCATCTGGGTTAAGGTTCTTAAATAGAATTTCTGAAAAACGGAAACCAACTACCTGAATAAAACTCCGACAAATTGATTATGGTTCTTACTGCGAACAATTACAGCTCTTCTAACTCTAGTGTAGATCTCAGCTTCTTCCATATACACTCCAGTTTTGGCAGTATATAATTTATGCATACGTTGAGATCTTTGCAACAAATGGTAAACGAATTCTGAACTACCACAAATGCCCAAGATGAAGTTCATTGCAACGACTCGGGTCAGTTGGGTTTTAAGTGGAAATCGTTGCAAAATTCCAGCGTCACCGCGTTCCACCCTCGCGTGTCAGCTTTCAACGAGGTACGCCAAGGCTAAAACATGTTTTATGTTGAAATTTATTTCTAAACATTTTGGCTAACAAATAATGATTTCGAATGTTTATCAGTACTATTTCAGAACACTTAGATGCCATTAACTTTAACATTAGTAAATTCTACAGCTCCAGTTTGACCTTAAATTTTTAAATATTTCTAAAAAAGATATCGGAAATTTTCTAAACGAGAACAGTGGGTATTTTATTTGTAGTGGGTTTGTTATTAATAGCTTTCATTTCAAAGAATCGAATCATGCACGCTCATCCTTTTGCCTTCCTCAAATTCAAGAACTCCAAAAAGAACAATAAAAAGTCAACATTTAATGTGAATGGAATATGAACATAACCATTTTGGAGTGCAAAGGGGTGTGGAAAGAAATGGTATCAATCGTTGTTTAGGACACTAACCACCCTGATTTGGTTGGTTGGTTTTGACCGTCGATTCAGCGCATTTGATCGTTGGTTTATCTGAACCGGAGTTGGTGAAACCGAAGTCTTTGTTCTAAATCTGAGATCTGAGATGATTAAGAATATAGGCGAAACCGGCCCTAATACGGACAGAAAGCCTTTGTGTAATAACATGCAGCGTTTTAACAACTTCGTAGCGACGAAGCTTGGAAATGGGTGCAATGACTCAGTCCTCAAGTTGAAACAGACAAGAGAAGCACAGCAAGATAATAACCCAGGAATCAGAAGGGAGCCCCCGCTCGCTACTGAAGAAGGTTCTAATGGTCGAATTATGCCGATAACAATGTTATGAAAATGCCAACGCTCTCGTGCACCCCGTTATTATTCTCTCTCATTCATTTTGGTTCCAACGAAGATCCTTATCCCGCCCGCCAGTGTTTATATTTTGAGTGTAAGATCACGAAGAAAGGTATAAACCCACTGCGATACCGATGTTGTTACGATTGTTACAGTTTTAACGACGTCACTCTCAAAGAATGATAATTTTATCCTTTTTAGATGTTAAGAAACGCAAAAAACGGCCACCGAACTGCCCATGTTCGAGAATTCATAGAATAGGCTAGAAAACAAAGCTCCCCCCCCCCCCTTCCGGCCACCACCCGATTAGTTAGATTTAATAATTTTCAAAGTGAGTAAGGGGATCGTCTTTTAGAGAATTTCGTTAAAATTACGCGATTGCAAATTTTCCAAAAACGTTGAAATTGAATTTTCCCAAATTGTCTTTCTGGATCTCCGGTGTGAGGAATTGTGAATTATGTTTCTTTTATAAAGATAAATATTTTCCTCCTATGTATACCTTTATATTTTAAGGAATTCCTTGAAACTTTCTGAATCTATTAGGATAATTTCATAACAAAAAACGCTGCAAATTCTTTCACTGGGGTTTATTATTCAATGATTCATGATTTGAATTTATACTAAGCTTTGGAGTGTGCATGTTTCACAGGTGATAGAGCGACTATTGAATTTCAGGAGATATGCATAGAGCACGTAAATCTGTTCTCAACCAAAATACCTATTTGGATTGATCAGTTGATCATATTTGTGTGCCTCCCGAATATCAATAATCGCTCTACCCTGTGAAACGTGCACACTTCAAAGCTTAGTAGAAATTCAAATTATGAACGCAAGCCAATTGAATAATTAACAACAAACGCTACAAAGCCTTTTAGGAGTTCACTCCAGTATGCACATTACTACATCACTATGTTACTGATATAAAAAAAAAAAAAAAAAAAAACAATAATAAACCAAAATAACGCAAATGTTGGCACCATAAATCGGGCCATACATCGGGAATGGTTTGACCTACGGACCTGGGGAGGGGCTCATTCTATTCCTCGTAGAAAGTTCTTCAAAACGAGTACAAATTTCTTCTCTTTTCTTCAGAAAAAATCCAAATTTAGGCCGCCTTGACTTCTTTTGAGGTTTTTAGGGATTTTACACAACTTTGACAACCCTTAAAGGGCACTTGAAATTAAGTGAGAGAGCTGGCTCAAGAATTGGGGCGTCGTCGGACCAACATGAAGTTTTCCTGAAAATTTCAGCTTTTTTACTTCAGCCGTTTGGGAAAAATCGTGCGTACGGCGGACGGACTGAAATATTTAAGTAAGAAGTTTTAACTTGCTCGACAAAATTGTCACTTTGGTTTGGGTATGTCCTTTGTCCTGTGTATTTGTTTAGAACATTCGTAGTTTAGAAAATTCTCAATTCTACTTTGAAATACTTCATCAGACAGTGGATTTGCAAGATCAGACAAATTACGTACATTGTCTCGAAAACGCCACTTGATAATTATATGCAGGCCATAGATCAGCATAGGGAGGGTATTTAGTCCTATTAAAGAAAGAATATACCAACTTGTAGTAATTTGAAGATTTTCATTTTGGATTTAAGTGACTCTTTAGGTTTCATCAGTATAGGGCTGGATCGTCCCCGAATTTTCGAACAGCTTTTGCCTCGTTGGAAGATCTCAGAGCTCTGTGAAACGTCGCCCTCGCGTTCAGATAAAAACGGGAACGGTCAGTACCGTTAGGAACGAGTTCGCTAATTCCAGAAATACTGGTTCTACCAAGTACAGAGAACGACATAACTCACCTGTTCTAAACTGGAACTATTCAAAACTGGCAAAGTTCGCGCTGAGGACCTGATATTCTAGCTACACTGTGACGTCATTTCTATTAAGGCGGCGAAAGTCCCGAACTCACATATTACGCCTTCCAATGTAAGTAGGTAGGCGCATTTCTCATTTACAAAGCTCATCTCATCACAAATCTCATTCATTTTGCTGGCGGAGGGCCGGTGGCTTGAAGCCGCTCGGAGTTCCAGTCACTTACGCGGGTTGAGCAAGATATGCAAGATAATTGCACTCGGGACGTCAATCTACAGTAACTGTTAGCCGGTAGTTACATATTTGCGACACCTTGCCATCATTTCTTAGTCAGAACTAACATTGCGACGCACATAATCTGATTACTGCGGAAAATATGTACCTATCATAACAGTGGAAAGCTGGAATTTTCGCGCATATTTTAGAACTTTAGGCTAAAATTAATCTCCGAATTGCTGGGGTCTGTGATCAATTCAAAAAAGTAAAGATTTTCAACATTTGACATTTTGTCCTCTTCAGCTTCATTTCTATCCGTTTAGCTTATTTGAAAGACTTCGGTTTTCCATCGGGTTGATAGGAAATCTAACTCTATCTCCAACGATATAATTAAATTTGAAGTTACTTCTTCAAAACGGGGAGTTATCATCATTTCACTTGGTTAAAGTCGAAAATATGAAAAAAAATGTATAACATACATAATTAAAAAACTGATGCTGTTAGATGGCAATTTTTGTTGTACTGTGGTATGAATGTCAGGATAACATCCCGTAACCAGTTCATGGTAATGTACCAGTTTTTTATTATTAAGTTATTGGAAATAATTAGGCTAGGGGAAGGGGTATTTTACCCAAATTTTAGAACGTCGTAGATTTAACAGGCTATTAAAAAGACAGGTCGAGATATACTAGAAAAATAACAACTGTTTGTCATTTTACATTCCTGCTGAATTATAGTGAATTATTATATGAAACGCGAACATCTTGTGAAAAACGATTATACGGTCTTTCTTATCAGTGTAGAGTAGGTGAACTCTGCGAATAGAATCAGCAAATGAAGCTGGGCCAGGGGCTAATGAAGATAACCTGACACACCTGAGGAGTGGAAGGTAACAGTCATGTAACCTTCCTCCAGACCTGGAGTAGAGGAAAAGAGGGGTTCAAACATCGCCAAAAGTCTGTTTGCACGGAGATATTAAAAATATTCCGTCCAAGACGGGAATGGAACCCGGGACCTTTAGGATATGAGTCCGATATGCTAACCACTCTCCTACGGCCCGATATAGAAGACCTTTGTGCAATAGTGGTATAGAACAGGGTGTTTTCAACTAAATTTTTCTTGCGAACGCCTTCATCAGGGTATTACAATGACGAGGACCCCCACTATTTCCTAAACCTAAAATTACCTGAAAAGAGCCAAAATATGTGAAAAAATAAATCAAACAAATGCTATACATACAACTTATACAGGGTCCCAGTGCTGGCACCAGAGTGTTCTAGCTTTAATATATTTATTTTTTATATCTTGCGGACCCCCAGGGGTCCGAGGACCACCATTTGGAAACCGCTGATATAGAAATTATTAGGTGAGTCGTAATTTGATCGGAGGTAGAAAATAATTTTGTCCGTATCATGTAGAGGTGAGGAAGGGTCACGCTTCCACATCCTGACAGCGTGATATCCTTTAATCTAACTATGATTCATCACTATCGACTCTTTAGAATGTGGGTAAATAATATTACGAGTGTCATCTCACAAAATCAAGTAAAGCATCGTGTACTCCCTTAATTTCCAAGTTAATTAAGATCAAATGCTCAAGAGAAAACAAAAGAATAAAATAAATAAGTCTGTCACAGGGACTAATGGTGATAATATGACACACCTGAGGAGTGAGAGGTAACAGTCGTGTAACAGTATGTAATATATACATGTATATTTTTTTCCTCAGCGCACTCGGAATTCGAATTTTCATGAAAGAGATTCGTTACCATGACCACTCGTATATTGGTAAATTCCCTGGGATGAGAAAGATATTTGGTTGTCCAGCGTAGATCGACAAGTATCAGATGAGACTTGTGTTGATTATGATATTATCATCCTCATGGGGAAGGGGTAATTTTGTAATTAAAGCGAGGAGGTTAGACAACTAATATTCCCTCTCTCCACTATTGTATACGGATTTTGGTTTGTTATGTCTAATCGGTTTGCAACTTAATTTTATAATTACAAATTTCAAGGTGTCTAGATTTAGAGAAAAAAAAAAAGTCCGTCTGCCTTCATATTCTATTAACAACAATAACTACCTCCAAATGCAATCCCAATGGGCTAAATGCTTTGCACGAATATTTCTCTAGGGTCTACGATGTGACTACAATGTTTTCAGCTCGTTTGGACAGAAAGCTGAGGGGTTTAGTGAGCTAAAATTGGTTAAAATCACAATTTTGTCGTAATGTTTTATGAAAAACCGTCAATTTTCGTCCAACAATAGAGGAATATTTTTTTTTAGTGAATATAGTCACTACGTAACAATCAGGTTCGTATGCTTTGTGCTTTATATGGTTTTCGTATTTCTATATTATGTCAAATAGAATAATAAACCTATGTGGTAAAAAAAAAAAGAAAAAACTTGCAGCTATAGATTGTACATATTTTCAATATTGTGCCTTTCTTAGTTGAAAGCTCCATCACCAACGTCAAGGTGAAGACACTTCGATGGAGTCCTACACCTAAACATTCATACCGCTTGAGAGTCTTTACGACCCCGCTAGAGGCTCATTCATACAAGTCAATTTCTAAGGATATACATTCATATATACATTGTTGGGGTGCCGTGTTTCCGGTAAGTGGATCTCTGGTAGGAATGGATACCTATGGAAATGTTCTTACCGGAATCCCGGCATTTCTTCACCCAACAGTCTCCAACTTATGTCTCAAAAACTGGTATAACTTTTTCCTTAGAGATCCACCTACCGGAAACACGGCAATACCTCAAAAGTAACGCCCAAAATGGTAGGAATGGATACCTATGGAAATGTTCTTACTGAAATCACGGCATTTCTTCCCCCAACAGTCACCAAATTTTGTCCCAATAAAACTGGTCTACATTTTTCCTTATAAATGAGCCTACCTACCGGAAACACGGCAATACCACAAAAGTAATGCCCAAAATGGTAGGAATGGATACCTTTGGAAATGTTCTTACAGGAATCCCGGCATTTCTCCGCCCAACAGTCCCCAAATTTTTGCCCCAAAAATGGTATAACTTTTTCCTTAGAGATCCACTTACCGGAAACACGGCACCCCAACAATGTATATATGAATGTATATCCTTAGAAATTGACTTGTATGAATGAGCCTCTAGCGGGGTCGTAAAGACTCTCAAGCGGTATGAATGTTTAGGTGTAGGACTCCATCGAAGTGTCTTCACCTTGACGTTGGTGATGGAGCTTTCAACTAAGAAAGGCACAATATTAAAAATATGTACAATCTATAGCTGCAAGTTTTTTTTTTTTTTTTTTTTTTACCACATAGGTTTATTATTCTATTTGACATAATATAGAAATACGAAAACCATATAAAGCACAAAGCATACGAACCTGATTGTTACGTAGTGACTATATTCACTAAAAAAAAATATTCCTCTATTGTTGGACGAAAATTGACGGTTTTTCATAAAACATTACGACAAAATTGTGATTTTAACCAATTTTAGCTCACTAAACCCCTCAGCTTTCTGTCCAAACGAGCTGAAAACATTGTAGTCACATCGTAGACCCTAGAGAAATATTCGTGCAAAGCATTTAGCCCATTGGGATTGCATTTGGAGGTAGTTATTGTTGTTAATAGAATATGAAGGCAGACGGACATTCTTTTTCTTTTCTAAATCTAGACACCTTGAAATTTGTAATTATAAAATTAAGTTGCAAACCGATTAGACATAACAAACCAAAATCCGTATACAATAGTGGAGAGAGGGAATATTAGTTGTCTAACCTCCTCGCTTTAATTACAAAATTACCCCTTCCCCATGAGGATGATAATATCATAATCAACACAGGTCTCATCTGATACTTGTCGATCTACGCTGGACAACCAAATATCTTTCTCATCCCGGGGAATTTACCAATATACGAGTGGTCATGGTAACGAATCTCTTTCATGAAAATTCGAATTCCGAGTGCGCTGAGGAAAAAAATATACATGTATATATTACATACTGTTACACGACTGTTACCTCTCACTCCTCAGGTGTGTCATATCATCACCATTAGTCCCTGTGACAGACTTATTTATTTTATTCTTTTGTTTTCTCTTGAGCATTTGATCTTAATTAACTTGGAAATTAAGGGAGTACACGATGCTTTACTTGATTTTGTGAGATGACACTCGTAATATTATTTACCCACATTCTAAAGAGTCGATAGTGATGAATCATAGTTAGATTAAAGGATATCACGCTGTCAGGATGTGGAACATATAAGCGTGACCCTTCCTCACCTCTACATGATACGGACAAAATTATTTTCTACCTCCGATCAAATTACGATTCACCTAATAATTTCGATATCAGCGGTTTCCAAAATGGTGGTCCTCGGACCCCTGGGGGTCCGCAAGATATAAAAAATAAATATATTAAAGCTAGAACACCATGGTGCCAGCACTGGGACCCTGTATAAGTTGTATGTATAGCATTTGTTTGATTTATTTTTTCACATATTTTAGCTCTTTTCAGGTAATTTTAGGTTTAGGAAATAGTGGGGGTCCTCGTCATTGTAATACCCTGATGAAGGCGTTCGCAAGAAAAATTTAGTTGAAAACACCCTGCTCTATATCACTATTGCACAAAGGTCTTCTACATCGGGCCGTAGGAGAGTGGTTAGCATATCGGACTCATATCCGAAAGGTCCCGGGTTCCAATCCCGGCTTGGACGGAATATTTTTAATATCTCCGTGCAAACAGACTTTTGGCGATGTTTAAACCCCCTCTTTTCCTCTACTCCAGGTCTGGAGGAAGGTTACATGACTGTTACCTTCCACTCCTCAGGTGTGTCAGGTTATCTTCATTAGCCCCTGGCCAACAGATTTACGTGCTCTATGCATATCTCCTGAAATTCAATAATCGCTCTATCACCTGTGAAACACGCACACTCCAAAGCTTAGTAGAAATTCAAATCATGAACGCAAGCCAATTGAATAATAAACCCCAGTGATTTAATATGGTCACGTATTACCAAGTAGACACTTGAAGGAAATATTACCTACAATTGTTCCCTTCTGATCAAATTCAATATATTATATTGTCAACATTTTAACCCTAGAATGCCAATATGGAGTGAATTTTACTCCCACCGACGATGTGAACGGATATTTTAAGTGGTTTGTTGACAGCTACCACGTTGCCAATCCAGCTATTCATTCTGGATTTGTGACCCGACGAGGGATCAATTCATTTAAGGCTTTCCGAAAGTAATGGGATTAAGAAATACTCCAAGCTATAAATAGGATTCATTTGATTAAATCAAATTTACTCTAATGCCTCCTGACCCAGAACGAATTGACGTATAGGTAACTATACTACTTGGAGATTAGGAATGATAATTAAACAATTTTTTTGAAAATGTATTCATCACCCAAATTAGGTATGAATTGAAAAGTCCATCCTATTGTTTTACTGTGCTCCATTGCTATTGTTTGATAGAAACAATGATTTTAACAGTTAATTACGCTGGACAATTTCTTTCACAGATTGCTTTCCATCAATTGTCCATCCATAAGAAACAAATTATCAGGTGGAGTAAAAGATACTCCTTCTTGGCATATTCCGTTTGGTTGACCACGCTATCATGTTAGCATTCTAGGGTTAAACAAAAGAGACGGGTAAATAGTATGGATAAACATTCATTTAAAAATACTGAATACAAAAAATAAGTTCTACATGCGTCTCCGAGGTCTGAGAGCCCTCACGAGTGTAGTAACAATCGATACTCAACAAGGTAGAGCTCATGTGAGAGCCTGGACAGTTTTCAGGTTAGATTCCAGGAATAGAATAAGAATCGATTCTGAAGATGATACAGCCAATGTAAATGTCAAGACAGTTTTCAGGTTGGATACTATCTAATAAGTGAATACAATGGGACATTTTGGTTTCATCAGGAAGCAAAGATTCAGCTTAACAAGTGATCTTCATGGTCTTGCAGAATGGGCTGAATATAAGTATGCATCGACAATTAACGATAATTTAAGTAGACAGCCAAAACATTGACGTATGATGGTTTCGTTTTGCTGCGGGTGTATTTTGGTCTGATCATTCCTCATAACTTGATTAAAAATACAGCACGAAGGGTGTTGACCGTTTTTAATCAAGCCGAAAGACTTCTGTTTGAGGCAGCGAGGTAAAAGCGAAGCGGCTAAATCTAAAAAAACGTCCGGCCATCAGTCAACTCGTTCACGAAGAATTATCGCTCTCGCTGGAGAATCTCCCGTACCTCAAGGTTGCGGGTCTGGCTGGCCAAGGAAGGGGAAGAATGTAGTTGCTTGGACGGTGCTGCTCTCAACCGTCAAGTCCGCGCACGAGGAACGAAGGTTGGACCGTGGATCTGCAGCGTGTATAGCATCCATTCTCTCGATGACCGTACTTGAAATACCCGACACCGCATATCCAATTAGATCTACATAAAAGAAAGATAATGGAGGGATAGCTGGAAGACTAGAAACAATCTCTCCTCTTCGCTCGTCATTACTGGTTATTTATCATCAATTAATAATCAATAATTAATCAACCTAATTGTTAATATCAATCAGTTGGAATCAATCGCTACATTCTCGCCGTTTTCATAACAATCACAAGTTTTCCCAAATTTGAGTAGGAACGTGACTGAAAACTCGACCCCCCTCCCGAGCCACGATATGCTTTTTGCTTAGAGCCTATGACTAAACTTCAAGAAACGTAGAACATGTTCTAACTGCTTGTACAACTCGCAAACTCATTTCTATTCCCAAGGAAGGCGGCTGCCTAGTAAATCTAAAAACCAAATAGGATTCGTTGTAAAGATCTCAAGAACATTTGTTATGAATCAAAGAAATTAATTTGAACTAATTTGTAAAGTGACAACAAAACAACGTCTACAAGCGGCACATTTTTTGTTGTTTACGCACATACTAAATATTTATAACGTGGTATTATTGGATTAATATCTTATAAATATTTGTATATCGTAGTTTTATATGTATATACATATAAAACTACGATATAAAAATGCGAGGTTATTCGGGAGTGTTCCAGCGAACGGTGAACGATTTCAGTGCGATGAAAATTGCGGAAGTTCCATTTTTCTACTAACGGCTTGGTAGTACGTCAAATTAGTAATTTGTGTGACAGTTTTTTGGCATCATCTTGCAGCAAGCGAAAAGGGCTCATTTGATTCAAGGAAATAATTGCAGTTAAAATCAAACAAGGAACTATCTTCTTACACAATTTTATTTCGATTTTTTAATATTTCAACTCTTCGGACTGGTCGAGAGCGATGCCGATTTAGGTGGATCATCGCTGTCCCATTAAGGGATTTTTATTACATACACATTTCAGAGAAAAGCTCTCGAAGGCTTTTTAAACTCGAATTTTGGATTCTAAGCAACCAGAAACTTGTACCAACAAATTTGGGGGGCGGTTAGGGAAATGTTTCTCCTGGTCGATTACAATAATAAACCAAAACAACTATTGAGGCTCAAATTGGCTATTCTAGATGCGATAAAAAGAGATCCATTTATATTTCACTACGGCGGTATAATTAGGGAGGGAATCAGCCAGAAGGGTCGTTCAGCTGACCGCTATATTGCCATACCTTGTAATTGACCCCTAGTGAATGACTTCGTCTAAATATAACTCCCTGAAGACCAACCTTCACCGGTCATTTTACAAGACACAAAACCTAAAAATACCTGCAATGGTGCAACATGTTCTATTAGTGATTTTCAACGTCGTATCCATCTCAGGTAATGAATATAAAACAACTGGTTTTGATCGCAGTAACTTAGTGATGTAGTGAATGTGGATACTGGAGTGAACTCCTAAAAGGGTTTATAGCCGATAAGCGGGTTGAAGCATTCTGATATGCTTGAAACGCTGCTAATATATAGGTAAATATTGTTATAATAAAATAATAAGATTAACTATAAAACGCTGCTAATACATAGGTAAATATTATTATAAAATAATAATATTAACTACGCTGCAAATTCTTTCACTGGGGTTTATTATTCAATTCGCTTGCGTTCATGATTTGAATTTCCTAAGCTTTGGAGTGTGCGTGTTTGATATTATTGAATTTCAGGAGATACATAGAGCACGTAAATCTGGTCTCAACCAAAATACCTATTTGGATTGATCAGTTGATCATATTTGTGTGCCTCCTGAAATTCAATAATCGCTCTATGTGAAACAAATCCAAAGCAGTAGAAATTCATATCATGAACGCAAGCCAATTGAATAATAAACCCCAGTGAAAGAATTTGCAGCGTTTTTACTATGACATAGCCCGATCACGTTCGCATTCGTTTCTACGTTTTTTTCCTGTCAAATTAATGAACATAAAGATGCCCGGGAGGGCTCATTCGATTAAATCACCCTACGTTTATCAATAACGAACATGAAAACATCAGTGTAATCTCAAAAGTTTTCGATGATCAGAATTTTTTATTATTTTAGCCTTTGATTTCACCAATTAGGATTGAATGGGAGCGTAGCCGAGAAATCAGTTCCAACTAGACCCCAAATCTGATTTTTAATCAAAGTTTCATTAACTTTAGTAGTTTCGGCAGTGGTATGGCGGCCGAAGCTTTTCTCCGAGACTCCTGGAGCAAATTTCTTAAGTTTGAAGTTCGGATTCTACACTTCTTGAAACGTAAAACAATAAATTTTGAGGGGCGAGGGGGGGGGCTTAAACATTTTTTTTCTTAATCCGTTACAAAGGTTCATTATTGAAAATAACACACCAAAAAACCGACGGACACCCAACATACTATAAAAAACTCAATGATTTATCATGTGCCACAGAAGCTACAATAACTTGGTGGCTCGCTATCTAAAAAGTTGTTATTCCCATTGAAGATATCCTGAATTTCGTTTTTTCCCCTGTAAACTCATTCGTTTTACACATGTCATTATTAGATAACTGTATCTTACAGTTCTATGATTATGATGATCATTCAGCACATAAAAGGGCGCGAAAACGGAACAAACGGTCTGGGAACATTGTGTCCTTAATAATTACCCGTAATTAAAGAAAAAAATTGGCGGTGCTTAATTAACAACTTGGTCTTGAGGTCAGTGAAAATGAGATGAGAGATAGACAGAAAATGTCTTATTAAAGTCCAGTCAATAGTAGTAATTTTTTTTTTGGAGATTAGGTACTTCGTAAGAACAGAGTGGCCGCGAGATTGGGAAGAACGGTTTTATGCCATCAATTATAGTGGAAAGCGTGTATTTCGACCAACCCTAATTTTCCGTTAATCACACAATCAAGGATATTTACTTTATCTGACCCCATATATTCCCCTACATATGGTTCTAGTGAATATAGTTTATGTTTTTAGCAGTTAATATTAGTGTACATGTAATTGCGAATATAATTAGCCCTTTTTGAGGAAATGAGGGTAATAGGTACACCATTCATAGTATAAATCAACCGAAACGTTACTACTTCTTTAGGTGTCGCTTTGATTCCCTATCATCGGATCGCTTCAAAACTGGCAGAATGAATCCATTAGGAAATTTGGTTCTCTTTCGATTCCAATTTTGTTAAAATTATTTTCCAAATAAGTGTTCTACTACGCTAATCTGGTCATGTATTGAGGTACTTCCTAAGTCCAGTCGAAATTGAGGTCACCTCAATGTGAAAACAATACTGTTTTCAATCTTCCGGGTGCAAAACTTGAAATTTTCAACTGGAACCAAATGAATGAAAATGAGTATAAAATGTGAAATATTTAAAATTCGGGATACTCCGTTTTTTCAATAATCCAAACCAAAGTTATTCGACGTGCCCTACCCTGTGGGCACTCCTGCATTATTGTAAAGATGGACTTACCCGAAGCCTAGTGTTTGTTCAACTTCCATGCTACATTTCATCAATTACAACCACCCTAACTGCCACGAAATTAGGTTGATGTCATGAACATTCTCATGAATGTCACAAAGTGTCGAATCGAAGAACAGTATTAATAGATAGAACTATGTTTTATTAAAACCCACGTAAGATTACATTATCAGCCCAAACTGCTGGTATACCCTGCTTGAATGGTTAAATTTTAAAAAGTGAACTCAGCATTTTACCAAATACTGTAGATAAAGGCTAAATCAGCACATTTGACAAGAGAACCCCATATAAGTTTCCAAGACGGAAACCAATTGCGGACATTATAAGGAGAGGTCCCTATACGTTTTGGCATCAAATCTTCCCAGCTTTGCCAGTAATCTATTGGAGGTTGCTTTTGTGTTTTGCGTTACCTTCCAGCAGTGAGCAGGATCTGAGTGTTGAGTTTCAGCAGCCAGGCGTAAAAATGCACATGATTCAGCAAACTAGTCTGTTTTTCCCCAGCAGCTTATGTGATCAATCAACAGTTTTTGAGGAGTGGTGGACAATGTTTTGTGAAGTGACGTTTCCCTATCACGGGATTGATTGCGACTGGTATCAGAAAACTACGTAATTCCATTAGGAAATTTCGAAAGATTTTCGTGTAGGGTTAAACAACAAACATTGTTCAAACCTTATCAGTTCCTCACAATGGATATTGTGCACGAAAATGTGATCAGCAATTGGAAGTAAGAGAAAGAACAAAAACTGAGAGAATTCTTTATTTCAGCTTCGTCTCGTATTTCGTCTGAGGGGAGCCCCCCCAAGACTTTCTGGTTATTTTTTTTTTTTCCTTCACTTCATTCTCAACGTTGGCGTTGTAAAGTTGACATCGCGGCCGTGTGTGGGTGTGGTCGGTTGAAAAACAGAGGACAAGATGGCGTGCGGTCACGAACTCGTTCCCTAGATACGGCAGCTCCGAGGTCTTCCACAACCGCCCTCTCCCCTTCCACCGCTTCCTCCGTTCTCTCTTCCTTCACCATCGCCACACCAGCTGCCCCCCTCACCAGATGTAGCAATAGATCCTTAGAAGAAACAGGTCGCTTGTTTTTACCCTCAGATGAATTTTCCCAATAGACCAACGTTATCAATCGTATTTGCAAGCCAGAATACAGCCTGATTAGGTAGCAAACACCTGGTTACAGATGCACGTTTGGTATCGGTTAACACTTGTCAGTCATAACCCAAGGTTTAAGACTTGGTTATTTTTAAACATTTTTGGAAAATCTCCATGCAATGTCCAGGGTATCCATTAATCCAACATGTTGAACAACTTGGAGGTCATAATTTGAAGCTGGATTAAAGGCGAGACGAGGCAGATCCCTAATTGGCTGCCTAAGATTCGGTAACTGATGCACTTAGCTTTTGGATATCTCTAATCAGTCATTATTTTTGTATACAGTCTTGATGGTCATTATTTCCAACCTGTATTCAGCTTGTCCAAAAGTACTACATCACGAACAGTTTGTCAGCATAGTTTAAAGGTGGATTAAAGCCGAGACGAGATAGATCCCTGATTGGTTGCCAAAGACTCGGTTACTGATGAACGTTAGCTATTGGATATCTCTATAATCATTATCCAGAGTTATGAAATTATGGTTATTATTTCCACCAATATCCAGCTTGACCAAATGTCCAACATTATGAACAGTTTGTCTATCATAATTTAGAGCTGGATTAAAGTCGAGGCAGGGCGGATCCCTGATTGGCTGCCAAAGACTCGGTTACTAATGCACGTTAGCAATTCGATATCTCTAATCAGTCATAATCTTTATCCAGAGTCTCGAAGCTATGGTTATAATTTCCACCAATATTCGGCTTGACCAAATGTCCAACATTATGAACAGTTTGTCAATATAATTTAAAGCTGGATTAAATTCGAGGCAAGGGAGATCCCTGCTTGGCTGCCAAAGACTCGGTTACTGATGCACGTTAGCTAATGGATATCTCTAATCAGTCATTATCTTTAGCTAGAGTCGTGAATCTATGATTATTATTTCCACCCAATATTCAGTTTGGCCAACAGTCGAACATTATGAACAGTTTGTCAACTACGTTTGAAATCTGAGCTAAAGCCTGGACGAGAACGATCGGTTTATGTTTTCCAAAGATCCGATTACCAATGCACGTTATCTATTGGTTATCTACAACTTGTTAGTCATAATCTTTAATTAAAGGGGTAAGGGGTTGTTATTTCTTCTAAATATTCAGTTTGAGCAATTGTCCAAAATTATGAACAACATCTCGCTAAAAACCGAAAGGTAGTTAATTAAATGTTCAGGAACGGTGATCTGTAAATTTTCAGGGGTCATGCGGGATAGCTCCTACATGGTTCCGTATGGATTTCATTGCCGTCGAATCAATAGTAACATTTTGGCATTCTTAAACGTGAATTTCTAGTAATAGATTCTTCATGATTCAAGTCTGATTTCGACCATTTGTGTGAGTGAAGGAGTTTAGTTTGACATAGGTTAGGATCGTGCTTTGTGAAGTTGATTGAGATCGGTCTAGTAATACCTATTTATTGCCTACATGCAAAATTTAATTGGTTGACAAAGCCCAAACTCCTTGATTAATTGTCAGATTAGAATGTCATGCCTAGGGCGTATGGCGATTAGCATATATTGCAGTTCTGTTTTGCATTTTGTGTTGATTCTAACTCATTCTGTACTTCCAAGTAACAATGTTTCAAGAAAAAGCTATAGTCCCTACCCGAGTTGGGGTGAAGTTTTCCCTTACGGGCTCCCAGCCTATTACATTTACATTTTTGACGAAACTGTCAACTCTGGTACCTAGTAATCATACCCCCATGCAGTGTCAAGAAGTTACTGTTCAATTTATAGCTGTCAAACAGAAAGGAGTTTGGTAATATCACCAGACTTCCGCCTAAATTGAGAATACTCAATTAAAAGCTATTCCACAGGTAGTTGCAATTGATCCACACCTGTCCCTCTTCAGTTCACTTTTTTCCGTAACAGCAACAAGAGCGCTGTAAAAAAGACTAAGGTAATGATAATAACAAAAAACCCTAAACCCAGTTTGGAACAGAATGAAGAGTTATTCCCACGGAAAGACCAAAAAGAGTTGAACATAACCATCAAGTTTAGTTTAATGGGAGGAGGATCGTATTGGGTTGGACGAGAGATTTATAATTGTCGATTCAAAAAAAGGAGGATAAGGTGTATCGAGAACAAATCAAAAAAATTCCGTAGGTTAATTACAAGGTAACTGACAAGTTGGAGTGGCTCGTTTTGGTGTGAGTGGAAGGGAGCGAGGAAGCGTACATCACTCGGCTGCGCGCGTCCATATTTCACCTTTTCCGGACGAAGGGGTTTCACGGCATTGTTGCTATAAGCGCGTAGAAAAGTTTAGATTTACGATCGACAAAGGTGGGCGCGGGAGAAGTTGATGAATCGGTCGTCGAATCCATTATTAACAGTACGTTCGTAGCTCCAGACGTCGGGTCGACTTCAGCTGTTCGGGTCGGGAAGATTCGTATGGAAATTCAGGGGTGAACGGTTGACAAGAGGAGTTGCGGAGGAAATTAATCGCTTCTTCGCAAGAAAGGCGATGTGTCTTGAGCGAGGTCGACGACCCGCGGATGAAGATTCATTGAAATTACGTTGGAGCTGATGAACCCAGACGGAAATTTTGAACGTAGTGGCAGAGCTGAGGTGACTGTGCAGAAGAAAAAGGCCTTATAAGTTCCTCACATCCCTGAAATTTCAATGACTTATATAAGCTACGAGTACACATCATTTTGCAGAAAAAGTCCCGTTTTACCGTTCAGGACCTTAGCGAATTTCAGAGATTCACATTGGTACCTGTCGCTTATGAGCTCCTGACTTGTAGTGGCAACCCTGTCTACGGATTTCTAAAATCCCTAGGCTACCCTACGAATAGCCCTTAGATTGTCATAACGGACATCCAAAGTTACTGTTTAGTTCTCGCGGCAGTCGGATGGCTGTCGAAAACTAACAACGCGCTAATAGGATGTAGTTATCAGAAGATATTCTTGAGGAAAATTTTTGAAATTGATCATCTGGAGGCCAAAAATCCCTATGTTTGACACCAGCATACAAGTGACGATCCCATTCCCTTCTATTTGATGTTGAACTCAAGCGTAAAATATTTAAACGTTGGTTATTTTCAAACCTGTGGCTAAGTGGCCGAGTTGACGTGACTATGTAGGAGAAATTACCTCAACAGCCCTTATCAGTTCCAAACATCCCGGCAATTTAAATGATATAAATAGGCTATTAATGTCATCATTTGTCAGAAAAAGTCCCATTTTATCTGCCAAGTGCTTAACGAAATTAGGAGATTCAAAATGAGATGACCATTTCCCTGGACCAAATTTTCAGAACATTTCATCAAAATGAAAACTGTTTGAATGCTGCGAGGCTAGACAGCTTGTAGCAACGTTTTGTAGATAGCCACAAGAGGTACAAAAACGACAGTTCAGCAGCCTTCTTTAAGGAAGGGAATGATGTCATGATTGTCCCTAATGGGCTGACCTTCAATTTAACTTCACCCACACCCTAAACTTGTTTATTATTTTTTCAAATCCTTGAAGGACACATTGACGCTTAGCTGTCCTTTTTCATATACTTGTCTGTCATCTTTTGGTTTATTATTCAATAATACACCAAATAACGGGTTGAAGCATTCTGATATGTACGAGTATGAAACGCTGATAATATATAGGTAAATATTAATCCTGGGGATTATTATTCAATATTATTACTGGGGTAAATAAGTAGTCTTTCACTCGGGTTTATTATTCAATTGGCTTGCGTTCATGATTTGAATCTGTACTAAGCTTCGGAGTTTGCTCCGAACCCCAACTATGGCCCGATTTATGGTGCCAACATTTGCGTTTTTTCGTTTATTATTGTTTGTTTGTAACCTAGTGTCCGGCCGATAGCGTTGAGTTGTAGTGAATGTGGATACTGGAGTGATAGCCGATGTGAATACTAAGTATTCACACTACAAGTCTTGTAGTGTAGTTAGAAGCCGATACACGGGTTGAAGCATTCTGATAATATATAGGTAAATATTATTCAATATTATTACTGCTGTTTATTATTCAATATTATTACTGGGGTAAATAAGTATTCTTTCACTGGGGTTTATTATTCAATTGGCTTGCGTTCATGATTTGAATCTGTACGTAAGCTGTGGAGTGTGCGTGTTTTACAGGTGATAGAGCGATTATTGAATTTCAGGAGATATGCATAGACCACGTAAATCGGTTCTCAACCAAAACACCTATTTGGATTGATCAGTTGATGATATTTGTGTGCCTCCTCTACATCAGTCTACCTTTGGCTACATCGTCTAAATTTGGGTTTGGGGAAGTTTTAACGCAATACGAGCGCTAAAGGACTTGATAAATTATGGATGTTTTTATAGTGGGGGGGGGGGGGGTATTGAGGTTAAATAAAAAAACGCTGCCAATTCTTTCACTGGGGTTTTATTATTCAATTGGCTTGCGTTCATAATTTGAATTTCTACTAAGCGCGTTTCACAGGATTGAGCGATTATTGAATTTCAGGAGGCACGCAAATATGATCAACTGATCAATCCAAAATAGGTATTTTGGATGAGAACAGATTTACGTGCTCCATGCATATCTCCTGAAATTCAATAATCGCTCTATCCTGTGAAACACGCACACTCCAAAGCTTAGTAGAAATTCAAATTATGAACGCAAGCCAATTGAATAATAAACCCCAGTGAAAGAATTTGCAGCGTTACTTGTCTGTCAACTTTTTAATACCAGTTGTTCGATTGGATTTCAACGTCTGGGTCGATACACTATTGCACAATTGGAGGTATTTAGCTTTTCCCGAATTTGAGGTATGTTACTGTTTACGAAGTTGAGTATGAACTCGTCGTTCGGATTGTGCATCTTTGCTTTCACTTCTATTCCTAACGGGTAGCCGAGTTGCGCAAGGACCAACGTTTTACGAGGTGTTTACTGCCCCAAAACGAGAGCCGCACGTGGAACGGCGTTTTAATCCGTTAAAACGGCCGAAGGGAGGCTATCAGATAGATCGGAATAACTTGGAGGAGCCGGGCGTGCGTGGGTGCCCGTCGAAAATCCCCAGACTAGAAAATAAAAATAAAACCCATGAAAAATAACTCAAACACCTTCTTAATCACACGCACTCCTCAAGCTTAGTCAAGAATCTTTGCCTCCAATAAACCAAACTAGATTTTTTAATTTAAAATCCAATATAAGGGGACCTTTCCCCTCCACTCCGTAGAATCCGCTGGATGGTTAATTATACTGTAGCCGAACACTAAATCACTTCGCGACCAGGATTTATGTCTATAGACCGATGTATGAAAAAGGTTTCTCGAAAAAAAGGAATGTAGTATTTTTTTTCTATTTTTTTAATCCTCAAAGCCTCCCCTTACAGTGGGTGGTGGTTCATGGGACTATGGGCGTACGCGACCGAGAAAAAATATAACGAAAAGTTAAGAGATAACTCATAGAGAACGCCGAGACCACGAGCTAATTGTCAATTTATATTCAGGAACATAAATCTACGATGAGAGCAGTTGGGAAGATTCCATGGTGGTGGTTTTAATTTATCCCGTCCAACGTGATGTACAAGATGCTCTCAAGGCAGGTTCGTTGAGAATGTACAAATACTCGATCTTCAATTTTCAATTTATATCAATTTTTCGATCTATTCATTCTTCCCTGAACTTCTGTTAAGTCTAAGCAGTTCCATTGTTGTTACGATTTCTCTCTGTGGCCGTCTTATAACATTTCCAAACCTGATCGAACATTTTACAAATCAGATACGACATTTCACCAGTCGGACTTGAAATTTCACAAATCAAACGGATCAGTAGAAATATGAAGCTGAATCGGACAAGTACCAGATACAAGCTTGGCAATTTTCTGAACGAACTCCCAGAAAAACTGCAATAAACTGGTACTGAATTCGTACTAGTAATGGATGCAACGAAAATACTCCTCTCTAATCGAATTCAATATTTTTTCGATTAAAATTCTAGAATAAATCTAATATTTCGCCGTATTCACCAGTACCAAATCTCGTTTAACAACCGTAATGAGTGATTTCCCCGGAAGGGGTATTTAATACAGAAATAATAAGCATTTGTGTATTATTTGGCAGCATTTTATAACGTTAGTTGAAATTTGACAATATACCGTGCCCAAAAAGTACAGTCCAACGAGTACGCGAAAACATTTGAATGAGCCTTCTCTTTGATTGATTCCGCGTTAATCTGTTCTTTTCGTGTATGATTTTCTTTAAGATTTTCAAAGCGAAACATTTACCAAATGTATGAGTAGATCTTCATTTCTACTAACCAATAATGATCTGTGATTATTGACCCATAGATGCCGTCTCTGCTTTTCCAACGTAAAAGACTGGAAAGTGTTTGCACTCTAACTCAAACACACACAGAGGTGTCTGGAAATCTGCCGACCCTTTGCATCTGTATGCGTTACAATGCAGTCCCCTTAATGGTGTAGTCCTTTCTGATCATCTCTGAGTGAGAATGTTCCCGATGGATAATGGTTGTTGATAGGACAACGAAGGCTCGTCGGAGGTATTCTCCTGCCAAACCCAGCAACGAAGGCACTCTTTTCGCCAGTTGGGTTTACTGAGAGGAGTGGGTACAGTTCTTTTAAAATTTTGTTCATCCTCTCAATGCCTAAAGAATTGGTTGTTAGGTGAACTTTTTCTATAGAATTTGTAGGGTTGTGTCGAATGTGTGAACGAAAAATCTATGTTTTGCCATTTTGGTGGTTACCCATCCTTCTGTATTTAGTTCATCACCCAAGCTCTTCAGTACGTGTCTTCATCTGCCTTCTCACTACCAATACTTACCAAAAGCTCTCGGTATGGATTTTTTTGTGTGATGGAGGTAGCAACTTTCATGGTGCAACTATAATTTCAAAATTTACAAAATTTTCGGAGCCACAGCTAATTTCCTAGACAAATTCATTGAAAATCAAAGAAAGCTGTCTAAACAGTCACAGTAAAAACAGTCGATTATTTGCTGGTTAAGCTGAATGTTTTTTTAGAAATCTTGTTTTTACATAAAATGTGTAACTTCACAGCTGATTTATGCCCACAAAATGATAAATTTCAATAAAACTTACTCGTTGCACAGATATAAGGAAAAATGTTTATACAATCATGCATTTCTGCATCACGCGTTGACGCGTGAACAGAAGTTGTGCAGAGTTGTAAGTTTTGATATCTGTTATGTGCTAAGGGACTTTGTGAAGCGAGAATGGTATAGTTGCCCCTTCGAATGAACTGAATGCGGTAATGCCCCGTATCCATCACACTCCTAGGGACATGAGAAAAGCCGGGTGGGTTTGAAGGTGCCTTGATTGGAGGAATGACTCTTATCCACGGGTGGGAGGGGGGGGGGGTCGCAGTAAGTAAGTCAGGGGTATGGCAATCAATAAATTGGTCATAAATAAAGGCATTTAGCCGAGGGGGTGGTGGCAGGACTATTAATAAGAAAAGGGCCATTGGTCGTAACTACGCTTAAGCTAACATATGAGGTGATGGAATGGCATAGTTGCCCCTTCCAATGAGATGAATGCGGTAATGAGGACACTTGAAGGCGTCCGATTCATCTCCAAGGCGACGGATTCAAGGGCCAACTAACCATATCCATCACCACTTGAAGCAGTTGGTGATCACGGAGTTATATTTAAGACTACTGCCTTTGGACTTCTTGAGGTCAATTATATGATATGAATATCACAGATCAGCTGATGACCCTTGTGGCCAATTTCGTTCCTAACTGTTCTAATGTGCTGAAGTACAAATCTTGCACTTTTTATGGCATCGATGGTTTTCCAATAAAACATTATGAAGGATATGGAACGGTCCATGGTTTCGCGTGCAGAGCGTCATAAGCTATAAGATTTGATATCAGATTTTGTTATGACCAAAGGGACGACTAAAGGTTGATGTTCACGGAGTTAAATTTAAGGGGAATCCATTCATCTGTCTATGGATATCTAGAAGTACATTAAAGGGATGTAGATCAGCCTTGGGGGTAATTTGGCTCCTAATCGATTTACCGTGCTGAAATATAAATGTGTCTTGTTATAGGGAATCTAGAGTGGACAAGATATGGAGGCGTAAGAGGCCGCTTTTAGATGGTGTACTTCTGACTACATGTAATATACATAGATCAGTGGTTTACGTAGAACAGTTATTATGATATCTGAATAATTAAAAAATCTCAATAATTTGCAGGGGTTTTTAAAATTGAAAATAGCAAACCACAAATTCTGTACTCCTTAACGAACCGAAAGGATGGATGTAACTATGAACTGCCGCTGAGAAGGCCGTTAAATGCAAGATGCGAGTGCGCTTAATATTTTTTCATTATCCGCGGCCACTTTAGGTTAGGGGGGAATGGCGTGACGCCGGTTCATCCATCTTTTATGCATTGAAATTCCAACCCCACCACACCCTTGGGAGTGGTAACCCGAAGGAAGAGGACGGCAGGGTGGAAGGGAGGTGGTGTTCTTTATCAGAGATATGGAACAATTGATTTATTATTACCGGGGAAAACGAGCTTCGCGAGAAGAACTTTGCTTCGCTCTCAAAACCAATCTCGGAGTCCGCCCCTTAGATTAACCTTCCAAATTTATTACACCTCCCCCCCCTCTCCCAACCCTGAGGTCTGATTGACTTCCCATCCGCCCGGGCAGATATATTTGATATAAATTCATTACCTCCCTTTCCCGGTTTTTAAAAAAAAGGTCCTCGACGGAATTTTTCTTTTCCGTTCGCGTTGTTTATCATTTATTTCTGGGCTCATCGGGAGGGCCGGCCGACCCATCTAAATCACTCTCGGATTCCAAAATCGAAAAACCTAATCTCACTTCAACAATAAATAATCTTCATCAATATTCCAGTGCCATATATAACTCGGTATAGGAAAATTCCAATGAGATTCTAAAAGTAGATTCAACGGAAGAAGGTCAGAGTGTTCGTTGCTGGAACGAATACTTCCATAACTAACATGGAGACATTGTATTCCGAAGTGGCCATAATTTCCAACACTAACCACATACATGAATTATTTCAGAATTTCAGTACAACTCAAGGTGCAAGAAGTCTGACTGAATTTCATGGTTTCCTCTATTTTTCAAAAATGTGTGGTGTTAATCACCTAGTACGAGTAGTAACGACCCCCAGCAATGTACACGCGTGTAATGTTACAGTTTTCCAGTTATCGAATAAGAAAGAAACGAAATCCACATAAGGAGTCAGACGTCTAGCAAATTGCGTCAAAAAGTCAAACATCAAATTTTTTATTGTACCTTATTCGTAAAACAATTTACTAACCCATTAGAATCGACGTCAGACAGGTAAATGGGGATAACGTATAATTATAGTATCATTTTCATCATTTACGTTATCCACAGAGCTTTGGACAGTCATATGGAAAGTTCTGCATGACACAAGATCAATTCACAAATAATAAATTTTAATCTGGCTCGTAGACAAAGGGGTAGCGGGATGTAAAACTGTGTTAAACAGTATTTATGTACAGTAATTATTTTGAAATTATCTTCTGCCCTTAAGATTAATCCATGAGTGAATTGCCAAGACCTTCCCCAACAAGAACATCGTTGAGACAGTAACCTAAAGCGAGCAGCTCATGTTCAAAAGCGTATCATCCACATGTATCCATTTGTATCAATTTTATTTACTGACTGACCGACTGATCATAAATCCAGCAATTTGAACAATGTATAGGTTTATCAGTCTTGAATTTATAAATAACGCAGAGGTTTTATTCTCGCAGTTAACATATGTTTCCAACAGAAACAGAAGCTTATGAAAGTTGCAGCTAGATAGAAAGAGGTGTTGAAACCTGCAATCAACTAGATTATTATTTTGGGGAACAAGTTCAACATTTCATGGAAAAATTGCTTGAGAAAAGACTAGAAAATTGTCGAACAAACCACGAAAAACTGGTATTTTATTCAAAAATCGTCAGCCAACCAGAAATAGATGTGGAAAACCTGCAATTTCATGAACAAAATTTTCTGTTTGGAGAAGTACGGAAAATGCCGACAAGTCCTCTCCCACGATATATGGCTCCCTCCCTAGACATACGATTCATTCCAGTTCAGCCTAAGGAGAGAGTTGTTAAAAACGGAGTTTCCTAGGTTAAGTTTGGCTATGAAATGTACAAACAGTTGTGGAAAACTAACAAAATTACGAAATGAAAGACTATTACCCACAAAGTAAGAGGAATGATGAATGAAGCACTTACAAAAAAAAAAAAAAAAAAAAAAATTTGCTAGGACTCTAGCACATTTGAATACAAACACTCTATTAAGTCTCACAACATAAAATCAGATGAACGGTAAACAAAGCATCACCTAGGCTTCTAAATCCGATTTCCAGGACGTAATAACTCACCAGGCTGGAATAAAAATATTCGTTCTTTTGAAACTACTCTAGGGTGGGAGTCGGGAACCCTGTGACAGCCTTTTCATTGACGCTTAAAGTTTTGTATTATTCGACTTCCAATTCCAAGTCGGTATATCAGCGACTAGTATGTTTGTTAATCTAGATTTCATCCAAAAACATTCAAACTGTTTGGGAAATGTGATACTGAACATTCAAAACATATCAAGCTGTGAGTAGAGACTACTATAGGGAGGGAGTTTACATACAGTTATGGATTTATTTATTACATATGCTATAGTATTTCTGCTCTCAAAACAGGTGAAAGATGATGGGTCTTAGGTAGTTCTAAAACATGGGGAACAAAACCAATGACACCGCTTGACCTGAAATTTTGAAATGAGCCTATTTTTGAGCTACTGTAATTATTTTACATAGTGTAATAATTTAACAATAATTTTAGATTGATTTCATCTGAACATTGAAAACCGTGTATATTAAGAGACTAGTTTAATGGCCCTGCTACGCAGGTTAAAAAGAAATAGGTGAATAACACAATTTTTTTTTTCGTGATTTATTAATTGCGACTGAAAAATTGAATACATTTCATCTAGCAATTTTACATATCAATAAAGGTACACTCCAAGAGGGTAGGTTTACAGCAAAATCTAGCCCTTTATTATATAGCTCAATTAATTAGCACTGAGTTCGATTGCACTTCTATTCACGCAGCACAACTAAATCCAGTGGTTTGTTTCGCTTGAGACGTCGGATTTCACCTTCGTTGTCCAAAACGTAGAGCATCTCCGGGTTCACGTGTTTGTGGAGGCGATGTTCATGCTTCCTTGCGTATTTTGCAATAATTTCATAGACTGTCTCCATCCTCAAATCTCGATGAATATCGTTTCGCATGTACCAAGGGGCTCCAACTATACTTCCCAGTATTTTTATTCTGAAAGGTTTGGATTTTCTTAATATTTGATTTCTTGGCACAGCCCCAGGATCTGTATCCCATAGGTCCAAATAGGGCGAAGTATCTGCTTATATATAAGCATTTTGTTGTGAAGAGAGAGATGGTAATTCCTTCCCATTAGCCAATACTGGCTCCTTCTGTACTTGATTTTAAGTTCTTCTTTCTTCTCTTCTATGTATTAATTCCAGTTTAATTTGGAGTCAAGTGTCAAACCCAAGTACTTAACTGCTTCAGTATGCGGTATTTTATTCGAATTGATCTCAACATCCAAGATTGGGACTTTTCGGTTAGTGAAGTTGATGTGGGCTGATTTTGATTCGTTCAGCTTCATTCTCCACATCTTGGTCCATTTACAAACCTCAGTAGTAGACGTCTGTAGTTTGCGTGTAGCAGCTTCTATATCATCTCCAACAGAGAGGATAGCCGTATCATCTGCAAAGGTGGCAACAGTTGTGCCTTCTTGTTGGGGTAAGTCCCGTGTGTACAGGAGGTAGAGTACTAAACAACACAATGAGGTAGGATAATAACAATATTAAAAGACAAAAAATCGTATATCCTAAAGCCCCGAGGAGAGGACCACGTCGCTTGCCCTGGGAGACGCTTCCCCCCGCTGGGGCCCTCCTTCCTTCACGGGCGGGGTCGGGGGGAGGGGGGAGCAGGTCGGTTGCCCTGGGAGACGGGGGCGAGAATTCCACCCGCCCAGCGTTACCACCCCCTGAAACGTCGATATACTCAGATAAGACGGTTTTTATATAGTGTGATATTAACACTTTTCACATGATTACATTCTGTACATACGAGGTGTCCAATAAGACGCTCCCCTCCTTTTAAAATTGTAATTTCAGCACAACGGATAGCAGCACGTAAATGAGATGATTCACACTTAGGGTTTGCTAATCTTCATTTTCGCGCAAAACTGGTGGCATTTCTCAAACGAGGGCTCAAATTTTTGTAAACCTGACTAAAGTCCGAATTAGGAATTGAAAAGGGAAACTATTGAAAAACAAAAACAAAGTTGATGTAGTTACGCATGTTTGAGCTAAAGCAAGTTGCCCGATTTTATGATTTTTGAGATCCTTCCGAAAAAATATTAAAATTTAAAATTTGGAACTATTTTTTCTGGGCTGAAATTAGGGTTTGTGGAAGAGGGGGGGTTACATTACCGTCTATATAACTGAAGGTTCCATTCCAAACGATAGCTTTCATTAGAATAGCAATAAATGGAAATTAAAAATTTCCTTCTCCTAAAAATCGATCATCCCTTGAGAAAGGATGTTGCAAAGAATCTTTCTGCTTAGAAGAATTACAAGATGTGTATAGGGATCCTATAGTTGATAGAAATAGTAGTTCCCATGAATTTTCGAAGATAAGGAGCTGCAGCGTTTTGAAAAAGTGTTGAAAATAACGAAAACGGGCATAAACCGTCTAAAAGTGGTTATACTTAAATTGTATTGTGAATAATTTATAATAATTTGAAAAATGTTAATGTACTCGAATCTCCCATCCAGTTATCACTTGTGCATTTGCATGCCGATTCTGCTTAAGCCAAATAGGTCCTAAATGTTTCTGTTTATTAATTCACGTTCACTATCAATGATTGCTGAATGTATTTGAACCTTGATAGAGTTACATTTTCAGCCATTGTACTCCATTTAGGGCCACATCACAAATACTCACTCAAACCTCTGATTAACTAATCACTGATTATGAATAATCAGGATTAACCAGGAGAAACAGAAATGATAAACAGGTGTGTCTCGAAGATAATCAGAGGTTTGATTTAGCCTGACTTTAACCGGCCCTTGGCGTTGAAAGACTTCAGTCTGGTGAAATCTAATTTGAGAATCACTCGTGCCTCGGTTCTTAGGAAACTTCCTATTAGTTGCTTGACAAAGCCACACAAAAGTAGGTGAGTGGAGCAACGTTTATTCTCAGCTCGTCGAATTTAACAAGACATCAACAACCGATGTAGATGAACATCGCTCTGAATTGTTTAAAAATTATGAACACGACGCCCAGCCACCTATAGTTAAACGGTAGTAATAAGTAGGTGCGCTTTTTTTACGGTCTTAGCTCACGGATTTTTTCAATAACGACGAGTGGCTCGCGGCGGGTTGTGGGTGAAGGGGAGGAGGGGGATCCGTGTAAAAACCCTCTCGCTAAAAGGCCGAGTCGTTGCGCGGAGTAGCAAAAAGAAAAAAAGAAGCAAAAACAATTTTAAAACAATAGCGCAATTACTGTTACACAACTGTGACCCGGAGGCGTTCCTCGTCATGTTACCTTGGCACTGACCTGCCCTTCACCCGGTCCCTCTCATTTTCAACTAGGAGCCAGGTCTAGAAAGCTCCTCTTCGCTGTTCCTTGACGTTGCTGAAACTTCCATTAACTTTTAGCGAATTATCTATAGAAAAAAATGATACCTCAACCCCTCCAGCGAGATTATCATGGAAATTTGTACAAGGTATTCTTAAACACTGTATTTAATATTAATATGTTGCACAAAATTCGTACGTTTACAAAAGTTCATAAATCCTCCTTCAACAAACGTTTTTTTAGGAGACCCAAAAAATTGCTGCTGCTGTTCTATTTTGATCTGAAAATTTCAAAATCCTCGATAGCAAGCTTTAAAAAGCTTTAAAATATTGTATCTACTATTAAGGTAACGGTACCGGTAGTGGCCACAGTTAAGCATTTTTTTCTTTAGTTTTGACAATTGTGGGCCAACAGTAGTACTGACTTTCTTCAGGACTCATTTAGAATATAGCCCGACTCTTCCCTAACATATCCATTTCCTAAAACTATCAAAAGAACAATTTTTTCTATTTTTCATTAATTTTTTCTCACACCTTTATTTTGATCTAGTAGTGGCCACATCAAATTACGAAATTTCCAGTAGTGGCCACGTGCATGTCTCAGTAGTGGCCACTTGACATTTTGCCCTCCTTACGTGTTTAATATCATTAAATTCAATACCAGATGAACAAAATTGATTCTATCCAGTAGAAACTCTAGGATACAGCCCAACAAACGAGGAAACTAGGGACGGTCATATTGAGAAGTTTACCACAATTTCCAATGATGCTCTGCGCGCTCCTAGTTCAACCTCTGACTACAAGACGACATGAGCTGTACCTCCTGCAAGTTTGAAGCCACTAGGAGACCGGGAATCCTTATTTCTCAAATATAAACTTTAAAATGGCCACTACTGGAGCAGTGGCCACTACCGGTGCCGTTACCTTATACTGATTTTTTCTCAACTCAGTTATGAACGAATCAATTTTGGAGGTTTGCAGTTTTGTGAATAAACCTTGGAGGTTTGTAAAATGATTGTAAAAGTTGAGGTTGAACAGAACGGAGAGAGATACTAACTGATAACAATAGATTAAAAACGTGAAGCACAGCATTTCAATGGCAGAGCGAAGAAGCCACGAACAATGGCTTGGTGTCATATTGTACTGATTCAACGTCTAACAGGGAAGAGAGCATTCGCGATAGAGAATTTGAAACGATAAATAAACCAAGTTCACATTATCTTGTTCGCGTTATCCAGTTTTGAGGAAATAAAGATAGTCTTTCTGCTATTATGAAAGGAGGAGTTGTTAAGTTTTGTGTAGAAGGTAGGCCATGGAAATAGGGATTGGATTTATCAACTTTAGTGAAAGAAACGAGATTTTGAAGCCCCATTTGAAAGAAAAAAACGCTGCAAGTTCTTTCACTGGGGCTTATTATTCAATTGGCTTGCGTTCACGATTTGAATTTCTACTAATCTTTGGAGTGTAGTTGTTTTACAGGTGATAGAGCGATTATTGAATTTCAGGAGATATGCATAGAGCACGTAAATCTGTTCTCAACCAAAATACCTATTTGGATTGATCAGTTGATCGTATTTGTGTGCCTCCTGAAATTCAATAATCGCTCTATCACCTGTGAAACACGTACACTCCAAAGCTTAGTAGAAATTCAGATCATGAACGCAAGCCAATTGAATAATAAACCCCAGTGAAAGAATTTGCAGCGTTTTACCTACATTTACGGGGATGCTTTCAACCCGTGTATCGGCTATAAACCCTTTTAGGAGTTCACTCCAGTATCCACATTACTACATCACTACGTAAATTAAGTGAGAGAGCTGGCTCAAGAATTGGGGGTCGTCGGACCAACATGGATTTTTCCTGAAAATTTCAGATCTTTTGCTCCAGCCGTTTGGAGAAGTACGGCGGACGGACGGAAAATTTTTTATTGCAGATTCGGATTCTACACCCTTTGAAACGTAAACCATGAAATTTTCAGGGGGGTAAGCATTTTTTTTCAAGAGTGATTACAATGGTTTATTATTGAATAATAAACCAAAAACCCGTTGACTGCTGAAAAGGATACGTGATGTGGGGGATACCCCAAGCTATGAAAATACGTAAAAAACGGGATTTTGACAGTGGTACTACAGTTATTAAATTTTGTAAACGAGCTCCTTAAATCTTCGTAACAAGATTTTTTTGTAGTTGTCCAATAGGCTTTTCGATTATAATAGTGAACTGTGGGTATCCTCGATCGACTGTATGAGTCCCGTGGCGAATTTCTTTCCCGTTCACTAACACATTGACATTTCATTGGAAGCCAGTTGATCTTTCATTGGTGCTCTTTCATTGTCTGTATTTTACAGGCAGGTACTCGAATATCAAGTCAAGTAGTAGTTTTTAACGGCGGCTTCTAATGACGGCGGTTCGACAAGATTTATTCGCCACAGTTCTCGAATAACGGCGGCAATAACCGTTTGTACGGCATCCGCTCCTTAAGAGCTCATTTCTGGTTAGTTATTCACTCCACAACAACTGAACGATCGTTCTTTCCTCACATTTCACAGCCTGAGTTGTTCACTTCGAAGAGTAGTTCAAAAGAGTTTTAAGTGTCACTAGTTTCAAGTGTCAATACGTTAGACAATTTTTCCTTACAAGATTCTCTTGTTGTTTCAGTCGATCTGGTCACTGGCTATTGGAGGACCAGTCTCTCCAATACACTTCTGAGCTTTCCACGACTTTGCATAGAATCGTACATTTCATTACGGATCATTCCGTCTCAGGAGGAAGTTTGGAATATCCAGGACTAAACTTTAACCGGTGATCTCATCTCCAGCCTATTCCCTTAATAAGTAAGTATCACTCAACAAAATATTGAAATATCAAACAAAATTTTTGGTCATATTGCAAAATTGGTCGGTTTTTCAATCACTTTTGCTTGCCTGATTAATGTCCAAGTCAAATCTTTTATTATGCAATTCGTCAATTCCATTGCTAAGTTATCCATAATCGGTTTTTTTCTTCGAGTGCCTGGGGTTCGGTTACCGTTTTAGCTGCTCAGATAAATGAGGAATGAAATCATCGTCACGGCAGTTGTTAGTAAAGTCCTTATAGTTCGCGAACCCTTTCATCATTCTTTTGAAAATTAAGGATTCGGACGTAGATTTATAAGATTCTGATTTTCCTGGGAAAAAGAAATCCCCCGTAATGAAAGTACTGAATGTAACGTCTTAGATAACCTTCATACTAAACTAGAGTGAAAAAAAGGTGTGAAATTAGCTTTAGAAGCCGCTCAGCTACCGTCAGGTAAAAATCCTAAAAAATCTACATGCGTAATTGAAGCTTGAGAGAGTAAGTAGCGTAGAAATTTGTCCTAAGACCCTCTCAGCTCATCCGGGCCCTAGGTACTAATTGTCAGGCAAAAGTCGTAAGGAGTTCACATAGTAAATTGCAGCTTAAAAGTGTAAAAAGCGTTGAAATTAGTTTTATAAGCGGATCAGCTGATCCCGTCCCTAGGTATGCATAGTGGTAAATGTCTTAAGGAGTCTACATCTCAATTGCACCTTGTGAGTGTAAATGGTGTATTAATTAGCTTTAGGAACCATTCAGCTGTACCGAGTATATACAGGCAGGTAAAAGTCCTGTGAAGTGTTCATACTAAATTGCAGTTTGCGTGTGTAAATAACGTAGAAATTAGTCTTAGGAACCGCTTAGCTCATCCGGGCTTTAGTTAGGCAGAGTTGGGTAAAAGCTGGAGGAGCCTACTGACTAATTTCAGCTTGAGAGTGTTAATAGGCTACAATTTAGGAGCGGAGAAATTGAGTACTCTATGACGGCTGGCGCTCAATTTTCGAATCCGTATCCCAGCGATAAAACGTAATACATGGTTAAAAGTCATGGACCTTCTCACTTGGGAAAGGGTGAGGCACTGCCAGATTCGTTCTTGTATTGGACCCTGAGAATATCACACGCGATTTCATTTTTGTTAAAAAGGAAACATTTTTTTTCCATTCATTGAGTACGAAATTGAGTCCCTAGCATCGGAACGATTTTTGGCCAATGATCTATTTTCTGCTGATATTGGTATTTTACGTCATAATAGGCTTGAACCATTATCAGTATCCACAATATCAAAAATGTATAGTCAGGATGGTCCTGGAACTGCCAAAAAAGCTTAGCAAGCATCAAAGGGAATGCAATAATAACACTAATAGCGTCCATTCAATTTATTGAATACATGTCAGGGGAACACTTTAAAACATTGAATTAGGGTCATGAGTTTGCTTCGAGGCTAAGAACTGGTAGATCTATAACCATTCGTACCATTTTGGTAAAACAGGTTCCTAACCAATTTCCATGGTTGGGAAATTCGGTGGTCCGCGGCTCCCCTGGCACCTAATACTACTTGGGATACCCATATTGATTGCAATGGTTGAAGAACCCGATGTTGGATTCACCTCATTTTTCCCGCAAGTAGTAACCTTGCCCCTTCTAGCTACTGGATAACGAATACAAAACAATTGCCACCATTCAGTTGTCAGATGTGCGAATCCCGACAGATGTAGGAATCAGAATGTTCTTTTCTAGCCGTTTTAAAGCTCCTCATAAATGTCAACCTGTTCCAGAATTTATGTTTCTACAGTTACCTTTATTTGGTGTGGCTTCTTTCCTGAAGAAGTAGGAAAGGCTGTGACTGCCTCTTAGTGAACCAAAAGTACTTTCTCCTAATCTACCGCGGAAGTCATCAATGAAGTATCATATGAGAGTCTTTAAATGTGTATTTAGTGCTTTTGTCTAGCCTATATTGCTATTTTAACATTTTTTTGACTTGTAATATATTTTCATTATTAGCTACAGTCCCTTTATGTCATCATTTCTCAGAAAAAATCCAGTTTAATCCGCCAAAAGCCTTACGAGATTTGGACATTTGAGTTTGCGCCTGCGGCTTATGAGGTCTTGAAATTTTAAAATCCCTAGTCAACCCCACGAATAGTCCATAGTTAACCATAACGAACGTTTCAATTCCCTGTTTCATTGTCTCGACTGTTGGAACTGCATTATGCAGTCATGTCTATTCAAAACGGACGGGTTTGTGTTGAAACAGTATACAAATCGTCTATCTGTAATTGAACCCAATGCAGCATGGACTCCAAAAATCCGAAGTTCGGCACTTGCATACATGGTGGCAATCCCCTGTATTACTATTCGAAATTTATGTTCGAGCGCCAAATATTCAAACATTGATTATTTTCCAACCCCTTTTTGTTTCCTGTAGATGATTGAAACCAGTTTAAACGGGATAATACTCGTATTTCATTCTTCTTGAATTGTCTACCACGCCTGTGTATACCATTTAAATGTTCATATCCAGCCATACTAAAACTTCTGGTCCTCATAAATTCAGTTGCCTTGTTTACACGGTTACCTACGTTTACAGCTACCTAATTATTTGTTGCTCCCCTCCTGAAAGAGTTCATAGCATTGACTTCCCCAACCCTAGAATGCCATAATTAAGATCGAAAATGATTTCCTCCTTATTTGCTTTTTGTAAGAAGCCTTTCCTGCAGTATCACGTGAGAGTCTTTGGAAATGTGTATTTAGTGTTCTTGTCTAGCGATAGGTACTCCTGACCTTTACCTCTTAGTTGTCGAAAGCAGTATTCTCCTCAATTTTGAGAAATAACTAGCAGAGTTTGTTTACAGGTTTCGCTGATTGTGACATCACGAGGACAGTTGCACTCCATGACTCTCAGGTTTCGTAGAACCGTCATGGGGGGCTCCGCCGGTTCCTTCGATATCATGGAATCCGAGGGCGAAAGGAAGATGAAGTTCCCCTCGGGCTCATGGGGTCCGCCAGCTGAGCTGTCGAAGAAAGTGGGAGAAACTCAGGCGATTGGCCGGCGCTGGCCGAGTGGGGGGCACGCACTCCGAACCGTCTGCCCTCCTCTCTGATCTTCTTCCTCGCCGTCTGATCTACTTTTGATAAGAGTTAAATCCGGAGACCTTGCCAGGCAATAAACAACTAGATCTTCACCTTTTGTGTATCATCATTTAACCTTTTCGGCCCAAAATCTCGCTGAACCAAAATACCGGTTCGTATTGGCTTCAAAATTCATAAGAATATGAACCTGAGTGGCAAGTCATATTATAAGATGGATTGCACTTCTAAACTCAACAAAATGTCAAATTTAATGACAAAAAAAGCTGCAAATTATTACAAATAGGTTTATTATTTCTGTTCTGGATACCGTTCTACGCAAATCACTGATCTGTATTTATTCGATGTAGTCTGAGGTAAATTATCAAAACTCCGCGTTTGCAAATCTTGTAATTAAATTCTAGATGCCCTACAAAGAGCTCCATTCACTCCTCACCTTCGTCAATTAGGAAAACAATAAGCCACAAGGGTCCTTCAGGTGATCAATGTGTTTCTATATCTTGCAATGGATTTCTAAATGTCTCAAGGACGATAGGATGACTTCATTCTAAATATCACTTAGGAGTTGAAACCCAAGAATGGAACTCTGAAATTAAACTGGATGAAATAAACCACGAACCTACCCTTCATTTGTCGGCAAATATAGAACAAAATCCGTTGTTCAATTACGAAAGAAATTTGCCACAAGGGCCTCCAACCAAACAAGGTGTCTGCCTATGTACCTTGCAAACGACTTCTCGACGCTTCAAAGATAATGACATCGTCATACGTGTAACCTTTCTGATATTTCAATGTACCAGGATACAACATACATAACATGTAACTTACATAACATATAATCGTACACATCCACGAAGAGAACAACTGAATTTTAATAGGATAAAACATTTATCTAAGCTTCACTTGTCCACGAATATTTAAATAAGTTATGAAAAACTCCATCGGAGACAGCGACACACCTAGTATACTTGTAGAAATTGAACATCTTGGCACCGAATCTCGTCGAACCAAAATACCAGTTGGTATTGTCTTCAGAAATCATAAGAATAAGAACTTGATTGGCAAGTCATATCAAAGGAAGAATAATTAAGTTGTGTGATTTTGCACAGCGGAAATTACATTCAACATTATACATAATTTGATTTTTTTTGAAGTGCAAAACATTACAAAAAGGTGGATCATTTCTGTACTAGATGGCCGTTCTAAGTAACTCACTTAACTATGTTCATTCGATGTAGTCTGTGGTAAATTATCAAAACTACGGACCAGCTATAACTCCGGACGCTGAAACCCTCAAATGGAACCACTAAAATTTGACTAGATGAAATAAAACACTAGGTACGCTGCATTTGTCCGCAAATATAAAATAGAAGTTGCGAACAACTCGGTTCCAAAAGGAACTCTTGCAACCAAAGGGCTAAAATATTTAAAAATCAGAATATCGGAAATTTTGAAATAACACTAGCGTTTAGTTTTGTTTATTGGCAGACATCGCTTTAATTTATCGAACGACTCTATTAGGACCGTTTTCGTGTATCCCTCCGCTCTTCCTACGGGCTAGAACTTTTCCAGAAAGATATAATGTCTACACGAATATGAATGTGAACCTGTCTGACCATAGTAATTGTGACGATCGAATTAGCTGATATGATTGCAATGGAATTTCGGTTTCAAAAGTTTGACTTAGAGGAAATCACCTGACAGAGGAGCGCTAGTTTTGTTTTTATTAGATTTTTGAAGTATTGGTTTATTATTCCCCAATTCATTAGCCTTACTCTCACTCAATTTAAAGTGCCCTTTAAGGGCTGTCAAAGTTTTGTAAAATCCCTAAAAACCTCAAAACAAGTCGAAGCGGCCTGAATTTGTACTCTTTTTGAAGAACATACCGTGAGGAATCGAATGAGACCCTCCCCACGTCCGTAGGTCAAACCATTGCCGATGTATGGCCCGATTTATGGTGGCAACATTTGCGTTATTTTGGTTTATTACTGTTTTTGTTTTGATTGCAGTAATCTAGTGATGTAGTGAATGTGGATACTGGAGTGAACTCCTAGAAGGGTTTATAGCCGATACACGGGTTGAAGTATCCCAATAACCATAAAAAACGCTGCAAATTCTTTCACTGGGGTTTATTATTCAATTGTTTCGTTAAAAAAGGAGGATTTTATGGAGAAAGCCAGGTTTTCTCGTAATTAAACGAAATTGTCTCCAATAAATTCTACTGTACATAAGGGAATTATGGCCGTTTTGGTGAATTGAGATCGAAAACACGAAAAAAGTCCTAACATTGAAATAACTAGAAAACGAAGTCTCTAAAAACAATGTCTATGAGGTTTTTGTCAGAAATGAGTAGTTGAATATATTCCTTCTAAATACGAGTATGATCATCCCAGCTTCAAGCTCCAACCGAGTTCTGCATATAACTATTTTCTTCTGCCGCAATCTCTACTCTACTATGGTAAGGAGTTATCCAACAACAGGCCTTGAACCCAAAATCCGTCAAGTTTTGTTTTGTTATTTTCATAGTTACCTTAGTAATCGACCAACAAACCCTCTTCTTAAATTTGAGAAACTCTTAAAATGTGTTGTTTTACGTCTCAAGTTGCGTAGATTAAAATCTTAAAATCGAAAATAATAATAATAATCCGTTCCGAAATTGAGTTCTTCATGTAGTTTGTATATATTTATGAGCAATTGAAAAGTAGGGATTTATTTTGTCTCGTTAAATTTCAATTGTTCCATTTGTGGGTTTCTATGTTTGTGTCGATGTAAAGTAGTAGCGCCGAGTGTAGATAATTTACCAGAGACAACCTCTAATAACCAGAGATCAGTGATGTACATAGAAGGGTTATTTAATAAAGAAATAATAAAACTTTGTGTTATAGAATAGAGCAGAATAGAATATTCGTTTATTGACAGGAATAAGAATACAGTTTATATATGAAGAATACAATTTAGAAGTCTACTCCTGTCCACTAACATAATAAGTTCTTATGAACTTGTGGGAGCTGGTGGAGTCACTCTCAACCAAAAGCAGAAACACATAATGATTTAAAAAAGCAGAACTAGGCTTGATAAAACCCAAATTTAAACATAAGATGTAACTACAACTCTGATTCTTCAAAAAGTAAATTCTCTTAGCCTGAACAAAACATCCTGCTCAAATATATTAAAATTTTCAGAGAATCAGGGTTAGTTTTACAAGCATAAAAAAACGTAACACCTTCTAATATGCGGTTTTTCTCGTTCTCCTAGTGTTCAACACAGGTATAAAGAACAATGTTAGAAGGCAGTGCAGTACGTGTGAATGAAGTACAACATCTATGTTCTGGGTGAATGGCAGTCTTGAACGCAAAAATGGTTGATTTCAGCAAAAACAATTTTCGTACATTTAACTCCCGGTATAGCAGAAATCTTGTGTTTAGGGAACTCTTCTTCAGAGCAATTCTAATAATAATATTCTGAACGACCTACAAGGAGGACACCAGCAACTTATCAACTCTAACCCATAAAATAATGCCATATTTTAATTAATAATATGCAGCGTTTCTTTGTTAGGATGCTGAATCGAGAAAATTATATCTATTCTACCTTGCGCAATATGAGTTATGTGTACTAGTCTCATTGCTAACTCATATACATCGCTTTCTACGTCTAGAATGTGTACAACAAGTGTGTTACAACTAGTGAGAAAGCTACTCTGCCGAGTTTGCACCCATCTTAACACCACTCAATGACGTCGTTACGTCCACACTTAACTGATACCACTTTAATTGTTTAAAAAACATAATTTGTTTCAATAAAAAACAATGAAAATAAGAAAATAATATTTATTTAATGTTTTGTGACAAATGAAATCTGTTGCACCTTGCTCAAAATTCATATTTATCCAGTAATTTAAATTGCACGCAATCATGAACACTTTTTAAGATTTGATGCGTGTAGGTATAACTATTATTGGCCCACAAACTAGAGCCATGAGAAGTCTGATGTTATTCCGTGTGATAATTTCTTTATATCTACAATATTCCCTTCCCCTATACCATTCACGGTAAACGTATTGATTAGTCTTCTCTCATTATATATTCTAACAAAGTAGACCTTTGATATATGAATCATGATAGATGCTTTTTAATGCATTATGCATAATACGGGAAAGATTAAAAAGAAACAGTTAATATTATAAGGGAATATGAAATATGGTTGTCAACAATGATTTATTAATGAGGCACCGGCTCGAAAAAATATATATTAATATTTTAATTGCGATTTATTTCCGATTCCATCACCAGTGCGTCCGGCTTGCGTCCTCCGTTCTCCCCCCGCAACCGCCTACGCCTTATCAAAATTTACGACATCCAGATTTCACGTTAATGTCCAATGAATATTTATAATTTACAACGTTTAACGAAATATCTTTTTTGTGTGTTTGATATCTTGGGTGGGTTTTCTTATTTTTATTTTTTTTTTAAAAAGGGGGAGAGAGAGCACGTTGGGTATTTCTCGTTTGAAGCGGCTGTGAAGTCAACATTCTCGTGAGCTGCTCACGCGATGCGAAGGATGCAAAGAGAAGCTGTCAAGAGAAGTGAAAAAAAAAGGAAGAAACAAGGATGAAAAAAAGAGGAACGAGCCTAGGGAAAAATAACGAGGAAAGCGAACGCCCGTTCTTTGAACTTGGTTTCCAAGGGAACTAAATACTTCAAATAAGTAAAAAAAAAAATAAATGAATAAAATCGAGTAAAATAAAAACGAGTAAACGGGTTCGAGCGAAGAACTTCACTTTGTGTTTCAAGGAGCAAGTGAAGCAAAACATCGCTGTGAATCCTTGATAGAGCGCCTTTGAAAACGCCTTGAAATATTACACAACGGTTCATTATTTCGCACTCCTAATGCCAGTTTCATCAAAATTTTAAATCAATTTACTCAATAAATAGGGGATCTTAGCAATTGAACAACAATATTCTGTTTCAACAATTCCCGTTCCGACAAATCAACGACAAAACCAAATGACAGAATACGTTTGGTTAGCGTTCTAAACAACGACTAATAACAGTGCTTTTCGTCATCTTTGGTTCCACTCCGTAATTCCGTTTTGCTTCGTTACTGATCTTTGTGCTATCTCTGCTATTTTGTAATATTGTTTTTCGTTGGTTTTACGTTTTGTTAGAGTTTTTCTACCTAATGTGACATTTGTGAGGTTGATTATTTTGGCTAATTTGTATCTACTAAAAACATAATGGAAAGTAATGCATACATTATAGAGAAAATGTTAAATTTCAACTTGTAGGATAATTTTCGCTCAAAACTTCAAAACAACTTGCAAACTGGTCAAGAATGTTTCGTATTGATTTAAAAATTTGTGGAAAAATGTTTCTCATTCAGAGGTGCAACATACTCAAAATGAACGATTTTTATTTTTTGTGTCTAACCATTCCTTTGCATATAATGTGCTCAAATTTAAAACAACGAACATTTTATATGAAAATCTAGGAAAATTCGTTCACACGTTCATGCTTTGAAAAAATAATTTCTACCTCGATTTAACCCTTAGTAACTGATGAAAATGCTTTTCAAGTGCGAAACACATAAAAAAGCCAAACGCCCAGGTGTATTGATGAAATCATGAATATTCCAAAAGTCCCGATTTCATCGAGTTCCCATCATAACAGCTTTTATTCATAATTCATGTACCTTATACAATTCCTTTTCATAAATTAAGGTCAGGAATGAAGGAAGAATAAGATTGATTTTCGCCATATTTTTTTCCATTCCGAAATCGCTTTCCTGCATTACTACTGATCATGGTGCTATTTCTTCTATTCCGTATTATTGTTTTTAGTTTATTTTCGTGTTGTTAGTGTTTTCCTACCTGATGGGCTATTTGTGTTACTGATTATTTTGGCTAATTTGTACTAAAAGCATATTGGTAAGTATAGAGACGTTCCAAATATCCGGTTTTTATATGATCGCATTTATAGCCATAATTGTAAACATTATGAATATTTTTATAAATCAAACCAAATTCTACATTGTACAGAACAAGCAAGAAAATCACTTGAGAATTCTAGTAGGTATGAGGAGCCCTGGAATGGATCGGTCATTACCCCTCACCCCTTCCCCACCACCCCTAACATCAAATTCAAAATTTCTGAAGTTTACTGTATAAGATAGGTTTGTTAGATAACAATACTGGTCGGAAAAAGACGAAAAAAGTTACGATATTGATTTTTATTACTACCCCCTCCATACAGCTATACCAAAATCTTAATTGAACAAAAAATGAATGGTAGAATTGGTTTAGAAATCACTCTAGAGATGCGATTTTAAGGGTTGGCTATTGCACAATCGTACTCCTCGCTTCCGTCGTGTGAAATTCGAAATTTACAACTACAAAAAAATAGTAATAGCATTGGATAAATTGGGATCGATCAATATACGGATCATGAAAATCGGTTGAGAATTATAGCCCGAGCAGCGTCTACAATTTTTTCACATGTCGTTTTTGGTCATTACTCCCGCCATTCCCTCTTATCCGAAATTTTCGAAGTTTGTTGCTCAACTAGAGACAAATAAGGTTCGAGCAAGAAATAATCATGAAAATCAGTTAAAGATTGTAGGCTGGGCACCATCCTGTATCAACTATAATAGGCGTCCTTCTGCTGACGAAGCCTGGTTGCAGAGGGACGTCCTAAAAATGAGCCACTGAGGCTCCATCAGAATACCAACGTTGGTAGGTACCTGGTGACTAGTTTGCTGTAAAGTTAACTATTACCAAGTCAATCATGGATTAGAGGGAGAGCGGTGGATTTCGAGCTCGATGATATTGATTTCTTGATGAGACACTAGGATATTTCTTTTTCGCAATACCTAAGTCAAAGTTGAATTTTAATTTTTGTTCACACGAAGCCCCCTCTTCCTTGCCCATGACAAGAATTGGTAACAACAATATAGACATCACAATACAACAAGAGCAATACCTATTAACCAGAAAACGATGAACATAAAATAAAACACTATTACCTAAAACAGAAGACCAGGAGTAAAGCAAATGAAGCAAGTAGTAATCGAAAAAAACGGGAATAGAGCGAAAATAGAAACGATTGTTAGAAACTGATCGTAATCATTCAGTATCTCCCTTGAAGGAAATGACAAAAAAAGTGGTGGTTTCTTGTCTAGTAGACACTGTCAAGTGTCCAATGGACACTGGTGTGGAAAAAACGTCAAACCCGGCTTAAAAAGTAGTAGATTCATGAAGAAATGTAGCTCCATCTGTGAATTGCCCTTATTTTGCTGCTTATGCACAAGAACGAGGATGCTAAAAGCGCTTTCTGAGAAACAATATTTATCTAAGAGTTAATTTGGTCCACGAGGTAGTTTGCTGGTGAATAGTCAGTACATTGAGCACAGCTAGGAAGATGAGGTTGTACTGTTGGATTCTGGACTATGTAGCTAAGGACCTAGATTCTGCTAGAAAGAGATCTAGGCTCAAGATAAATTCTTGTGTCCGACGATTATCATGTGGAAAGAAGGTGAGGATACGTTAGAGGGAATCAACTAGATTCGGAAGAGAATACCTTCAGAGACTGGCTTGAAAGAAGTAACGACTCAGGTTGGGTTGGCAAAGGTCTGCAATATTTGTATTACCTATATAATAAGTGGTAGCAAAGAGCTTAGCAGCTTTCGAGATTTGAAAAACCGATTATTAGTGGAACGTAGAACATCTGCTGTCACTGAAGAAAATCCTTTTTCGGAAGTAGGCATTGAAGTCCACGGGAAGAACGTGCACAGAATCCTATGGATTAAGTACCGGAAGAATGAGAATGAAAACTGTTCAGCATTCAGTTTTTTGTGTTTGAAATTTTCATCTCCAGCATAATCTACCTGGAATACGGAAGATAACAATTGTAGGAAAAGCCAATTTGAAAAAATTATTCAGCCGTTTGCTAATTTCCTTCAGCTAGTGCGTATGATTAAGTAATTATTAATTAAAGGTGTTGATAATTAGAAAACAATTATCATTTAATTAAGCAAGTCTTGATAAAAAAGTGAAGAAACGAATTTATTTCAATACTAGTTTAATGGCCATGCTACGCAGGTTAAAAAGAAATAGGTGAATAACACAATGAGGGAGTATAATAACAATATGCAAAGTCAAAAAATCGTATATCCCAAATCCCCGAGGAGAGGACCAAGTCGCTTGCCCTGGGAGACGCTTCCCCCCGCTGGGGCCCTCTCCCCTTCACTGGGAGGGGGGAGCAGGTCGGTTGCCCTGGGAGACGGGGCCGAGAATTCCACCCACCCAGCGTTACCACCCCCTGAAACGTCGATATACTCTGATAAGCTCGTCTTTATATAGTGTGATTTAGTATAGAAATAAGTACGGGCAGTTCACAGTAATTAGTATATTGTGATTGAAAAAACATCACAAACATGCACACAAATAGTCGTAACAGATGATGATTTGTTTTGTTGCGATCAAAAACATAACGCTGACTTTCCTAAGATATTTATTTGTTCTATATTGGTAGCTCTTTTTATGTGTTCGTTCCATCAATATTTTAGTAGTTTGTTCTATAGAATTTCCGCGCAGGGCTCACCTAATAATTTTTAATTATTATCACCTAATTATTATTCTCTGGTAGCGTTTTGTTACTGTTCTTATAACTGCGAAGCGTTCCCACTGCCAAATGGACACATAAATGAGTGAATTAGAAGGTTGTCACCGTGATATATGGGATTTTAATGTTGTTCGGTGGGGCACTTCTGTTTACAACTACTGAAATCTAACTGTTCCGTTAACAATTTTTTGGCGTGTAAAGCTCAAACTTGAAAGAACTTACATTTTACATGATAATCTAGAAAAATTCGCTCATACTTACCTGCAGGACAAGTGGAACTTTAAAAAGAAGATTTTCGGGCCCGATTTAACGCTAACTACCTGATGAATATGCTTTTCAAGTGCGAAACCACATTAAAAAAAAAGGCAAACAACCAGATGCATTAATGAAGTCATAAATATTCCAATGGTCTCGATTTCATCGCGTTCCCATCATAACAGCTTTTACCCATAATTCATGTACCTCATACAATTCCTTTTCATAAATGAAGATTCCGTAATAACAAGACATTAGTGATTATAGTTATTATCCGTGAATAATGTGAGAGGAAAAAAAAACCGGTCTTTGTTTTTATAAACACAATTTCTTGGCAGAATTAGTCCTGGCGGTACCGCACGCGACTAGAAATAATATTTATCGACTCTATCAAGAAAAGTAACTTTTGCAACCGAAGGTTTAAGATCAATTACCATTTCATTTTCTCTTTTCACATTGACTTCTTCGAGGATAGTAATTATTCAATTTTGAGTAAAATATAGCATTAATTATAACAGCTCATCTTCGGCAAGTGACGTGTAATTAACCTGTCTCTGGGAGGTTTTTTGAGAAAAGAGTTTTTTTTTTCGCTCGGAGCTTTTTTAGGGAAATAATTAAGCCATGGTGGAGTTAACGACAAAATTAAAAATTCATTTCCGACTCCTCGCACGAAACCGAGTTTCTGATAACGGTATTTGATCAACTCTAAAATATCATTCTGGTTTGTTATTTTCAATTATGAAACCTTCACAATCGACCAAGAAAACGCATAGTTTGGTTTATTATTTTTAAAGTGCCCTCGGAACTCGTTGCTTTTTGTTGATAGTTGTAATAAAAAAGAGTTGCAGCGTGATAGTATGAGCGTATTTCCCTAGTTTTCATGAAAGATATTGTCCATTCAAATTTTCAAGCTAGGGAGTAGGTTTTGATTCAACCGAGTTTCCTTGGAAGAGAATGAATAGTAACCGTTGTTAATACATGGTAAATCTTGTATGAAACGAACAAGAAGGGTTTGAACCCTAAAACGATTCTCAAATAAATAGAGATTACGGAATTTGGACGGGACAGATAAAAACAAGAAAGTGAAAGTAAATGATGCTAAAAGTTGATGCAGAAATGAAGCGAGAACTGGGCCCACTAGTTACAAGTAGAGGGGCAGGTTTTCCATCAACATCGATATACAATAATGTCCATTTACGACAGTGTTGTCCTCCTATTTTATTAAAAGTCAGTGGAACTATATAGCATTTTGAGAATGGGCAAGTACACAAAATGTCAAATTTGAGAAATAAGCCATAGACTGAAAGAAGTAACCTAGTAGAATTTTTTCCTGATCTTTTTACTAATGAGGTAGATGGGAGAAGAGTTTGTCTTTGTTATCTAAGACGATGAAATCAACAAAATCACATCTACACAAAGCGATTTAACATTTGTATTTCACATGGTAGCTGTTCCAGGTGGCTTTGAGATTTCCGTTCATTTTATTGGTTTCTTGATGTGTGCGTCCACAAATCCTTTGAACTCCCTCAGGTTTCTCAAATGTTACCCAATTATGATGGTTGTTTATTAATTTTCATCAACTTTAATTTTGTGAGTATCCTATATGACTCAACAATACGAATTAGGGTGAATAAAATACAATATCGATTACTGCAGCTTTTGCGTACGACGTGGGATGTTAACACATCGAAAACAATGATTACACATCGATCCAAAATAGTAAGCAAATCACTCAGGAGTTCTTCTAGTAAGATAACTTTCAGTCAAACCTTTTTTACAACTTTTTTATTGGCTTCAGGACAACCTATTCAGCTGCATCTATTACAATGTTTCATCAATAATTGTTTCATTAAAATGTTTCATTTAATATTTATTATTATAAATATGTGCATATACATTATCTTGTCTATAAATATTAAAGTCTTACAGGAAATAGAGCACAGCACTCACAACTTGATTCTGCAGTCCAAAATGAATTTCGCTTCTGCGTCGTAGACTTGATTAACCTTGATCAACTCATTCACAAGTATGAGCTCTAGGTTGAGTGGCTTTTTCGATTTTCTCAAAAAGAAGCATACGTTGGGTCTAATGGGGGCAGTTACTGATAGGAGCACAGGCGTATCTGCACCCCTGGGCAAAATAGAAAAAGATACCTGAAAATAATATTGTTATAAGTATAATATTATCATACTGTTTTCAAACTTTTCCCCATGAATGCTCATTGGAGAGCAGAAGAGTTTCAAATCCATGCGCCAAACAGAGACTCAGGATGGGTGAGAGGATGGTGGAGTCGTGAGTTAGTTTGTAGTGCGGGGGAGGGGGTTAGTGGTTCGATGTCGGGAAGCGCGAGTCATCCGTGCTCCGAATGGAAGGACCTTGCATGGATAATACAGCGTTTCGTTCTGTCCGGGTCCAAAGAATGAACCAATGAAAGTGCCGTGAAATGCCTGAAGTTTCAGGGAGTACACCTAGTCTACTTATATGCTAGAGTGTGTGCATCTAAATCACCAAAACACACTCTTATCCTACCATCAGTTGATTGCCCCCGACCCTCCTGATTGTAGTGTCAGCTGTAAATACGTGATGAATACAGTAAGTGCTTTAAAACGTGATTTTGTTAAATTGTCGGTGGAGCGAAGAGTGATTATTTGCCATGAAAGTATTGACAGGAGTGCAAACCTCAAAGGCAAGCGGAAATCGTTCCACAATTCGCAAGTTCAACCGTCAGTACTACGAAAAGGAAGATTGGCTCTGCGGATGTGAGGTAAGTATTGAACATCGCTGCTTCCCTTGTCTTCTTTGTTGTATTAATACTAATGAAGATAGGGTTAAAGATGGAATCGGGCTTTCACCTCCACAATGGTTCTTGCGGGGCAGATACGAATTTCAACTGGTGCGAAACACGATTTTCTGAAGTTGGACAATCATCTCAATTTTTTACGTACTTGCTAGTGAACTACTTTTCAAGGTAGGATTGAGTCGTTTGTTTCACAATTTGTAGCCGAGAAAGCGGACATGGTTGATCTCCTTTGCATATTGGTTGTTGAAATTTATATTTGGCTGAGAAAAGCACATTTTTTGTCTCTCGTTCCCTTCGTGGTTGTTCCTTACAGTCTAGGTGCACCCCCGGGGTTTCAGGGCAGGAGCCGCCACTACAATGGACACACCATTATTAAATGCTCGGCATTCTCATTTTCTAAGTCGAGGTCGCAGCTTCCTAAATTTAATCCCCCAATACGAAAAAGTCTCCCCAAGTCGAAGCAGCCTAAATTTGTACCTATTTGAAGAACATACCATGAGGAATTGAATGAGACCCTCCCCACGTCCGTAGGTCAAACCATTCCCGATGTATGTCCCGATTTATGATGCCAACATTTGCGTTTTTTGGTTTATTATTGTTTGTTTGTAACCTAGTGATGCCGATAGCGTCGAGTCGTAGTGAATGTGGATACTGGAGTGACAGCCGATGTGAATACTTGTAGTTTATAGCTCTCTTAGTCGTGCAATCAGCCCTGAGCCTCGAAATGATCTTGCAGAAAGTTTTTGGAATTGCAGGCATTCGTAAAAACCGTGGTTGGGGAATCATCCTTTTATATTTAAAGCCTGTGGGGCAATTAGAATGAAAAGCATTCCAGCTGTTTATCTTTCCAATCTTCATCCATCTGTTCAGATCTGATGTAGGGAGCTCACAGAGTTCTTGACGATGGACCGAAGTCGCTTGCTCTGCGAGTGAATCCACTGTGTTGTTACCAGTCAAATCTCAGCATCTAACTAATAGAACTTCCCCATCTTTTTATCCCTTCAAATCATTCGAATCTGTCTCTTAGGTATGAAGTTTGAAGTCCTAGCACTAGATAGGCATGAGTGTTGTCATGGAGAAAGGATTTTAATTACCGTTGGGGGCGGCACACCCAAACTTACGGTCGGCGGTGGTTATCGGTTTTGCCTTTTTCTGCCGGCCGCGGCTACCGGGGGCCTTTTCAGTTATATACTGACTGGAATCACGCTAACGTGAGCCGAAGGCGTTACTACCTGACGTATTTATAAGTCGTTTATATCTATTACCCGATGGCGTTTCCCAAGTTATTTATAACTCAATCTCGCCTGATTTGATGGAAGGAAACGAGAGGAACCGCAAACGCTCTGATTAATGTTGATAAAGGATCATAAATACTTCCAAACTTTTGATCGAAAGAGTTCTCCAATCATCAATTGATAACTGCTTGACGTTGCTACATTTTGAAGTTGATATGACCTCAAACTATGCTACCAGTAATACGAATAACGTAGTAAGTTTTACTTCATACCGTTTGCAAATGGTACTTATGTTTGTATGTATAAACGTTGTGCTCACTAACTTGTGTCAACTATTCAACACCTAATATTATAGGATAATAGCAATGAAGGTCTAAATTAATTTCACATTTTGTCTTGTTAAATCTCAAAGAAATACCTACATAAAAATATAGCGAATTACCACACAAAAACAAATTGCTATTAGCGCCGATTTCCTGTTCAATAACTCATAACAAACCACTATATTTGAAAAAATTATTAATTTGATTATGATCGATAATTTTATTTCGATCGATTTATTTTACGAAGTACACGAAAGATTCAATCAAACAATACATTTTTGCAGACAGAAATAAAATGTATGAAAAGAAACAAAGTAGTAGAATTATTATTTTTTATATTGAAAAACAAGCTATCTTCGCTCTTGAGAATTCTATTATCTCCCTTCGTTCTCTTATGTTTCCAAGAAGTGAAGGTCACAGAAGCATTTTGCTCGCTATTAAGGCGTAATCAGCGTTTGTATTGAAAGAATGAGATGCGGGACGTATCGTGATCCATTGCGGTATTAGTAAAGGAATGTTTTCCTAGCGACGGGATTTTCGCGCCGGTGATAACATGATAGACAGATATTAAGGGTGGATATGAGTTGTCGTTCCTATAACCATTTAACTTTTAGCCACAGAACTTTTGGAAATACTGAATACAAAAAACGATCTGTCATTGTAAACAAACATTGCGAAACTGCAGTAAAATGTTGGCTTTAAAACTTTTCAGATCCCAAACAAGTTTTAACAAATTCTATGACTTGAATGTGTATTCTTAGTTGATAGACGGCTGGTAAAAGTGCCATTCAAATCTATTGGTGACCATGAAATGTTAATTTGTAATGAAAAATGTGATTTTTTAGGGAAGGCATATGCGACACTCCTCACATTGAGTTACCTGATTTCAAATTCGTTTTTACCGTCCTTCCAGATGCCCTTTTTTGAATAATCCTTGGTGTAATTGATTCTGCACATCGTGAAGATAATAATTAAAAAAAGATCGTGAAGTAATAATTTAAAAAATCTTGCGTGTTTCACAGGTGAAGAGCGATTTTGAATTTCAGGAGATATGCATAGAGCACTTAATCGGTTCTCAACCAAAATACCTATTTGGATTGATCAGTTGATCATATTTGTGTGCCTCCTGAAATTCAAAAATCGCTCTAGCACCTGTGAAACACGCACACTCCAAAGCTTAGTAGAAATTCAAATCATGAATCATTGAACAATAAACCCCAGTGAAAGAATTTGCAGCGTTTTTTTCATGAGCGATTACAATGGAAAAATATTCTATTTGAACATTTTAAATTTCGTAAGACGGAGCATGCATATCAGAATGCTTCAACCCGTGTATCGGCTCCTTTTAGGAGTTCACTCCAGTATCCACATTCACTACATCGCTAGGTTACTGCGATTAAAAAAAAAACTATTGCGTTTGTTTTGACTGCAGTAACCTAGTGATATAGTGAATGTGGATGCAAATGTTGGCACCATAAATCGGGTCATTGATCGGAAATGGTTTGAGCTGCGGACCTGGGGAGGGTCTCATTCGATTCCTCGTGGAAAGTTCTTCAAAAAGAGTCCAAATTTAGGCCGCCTTGACTTTTTTTGAGGTTTGAGGGATTTTGCAAAACTTTGACAACCCTTAAAGGGCACTTTAAATTAAGTGAGAGTGCTGGCTAAAGAATCGGGGCGTTGTCGGACAAATAATCAAAATCGTGCGTATGGCGTACGGCAGACGGACGGAAAAAATTTTGTTGCAGATTTGGATTTGGATTTGGAGCGATTACAATGGTTTATTATTGAATAATAAACCAAAAAGAAAAAAATAAGTCTTTTACCCTTGACATTAAGTTACCACTAATTCCCTTGACTTCAGTTGGGGTGTTTTCCGAGGTGGCACATCACGTTGGAGCAGAACTGTTCGAGTAGGAGTCAACTGCTAAGTACACTGGCGCGATCGCTTTAGATTCCGGTGTTTCTGTTCTCAAATTTTCGATTCCCAAGGTTTTCAAGACGTCCCAAAGTGCCATCAGTGAGATTTTCGCCTAACGAGAACGGGTTGTTGGTTAAGTTCGTCCAAAAGGAAAATATTACCTTAAACATCCTAAATTTAGAAACCCGACGAAGAAATACCTGTTGTGGGATGATATGCGAAGAGCATTGCAGAAAGACGTCGTATTTCTCTTCCTCATCATGTTCGCCATTTCAGCAAGTTCACCTTCAACAAATCGGCAACTGAACAGACAAAACACGTAGCTAGGAAAAAAGTTTTACGCAGCGTAATATATTTGTCACTTCTTCCCGCTTTTTCAGGCAAATTCAGTTCCTGCTATGCAAAAAAAACCTGTCGCTAGAAAACAGGTTTTAATGTAGCACATGCCTACGACGGCGGGATATGTTGATGTTAGTCGATACGTTTTCGGTTCTGTGCCACTACAGCTCTCTTATTACCCAACAATAAATTGTATGTAGATAACACAGGCGAAGACAGATTTCGGCAGGGCGCCACACATTAGTCGGTCGTTCGACTGATTGCAACCCGCAAACTTTCGGCGTCGCTTTTGTAAAAAGAACCACCGACCAGGTAAAAAGGGCGTCGCCGCCGTTGAATCCGCCAGGTGCGTTTTTCCAGTCTTCGCCACCAAAAACACCAGAAAAAGCCCGTTGCCTTTTGCCCTTCTCCGCCTTTTGTTCTAAATATAGTTTTTATCCCATCAGTTTTTTTGATTTATCTTGACAGATTTGGTTCTATGAAGGCGAGCGGAGTGAAGGTAAGGAGGGCGGATAGAGGTTACTTGAAGAGGTCTAATGATGGGCCACAAACTTTACCGACCAAGAGCAGGTACTCACTTACCTTCCTCTCTGATTGCTCTGGTAATCGTTGTTTTGTTTGGAATTGGTAGGAAATTAAGGAAACGGCTTAAAATATACAGATATCATAGCATGTATTGACGCTGCAAATTCTTTCACTGGGGTTTATTATTCAATGATTAATGATTTGAATTTATACTAAGCTTTGGAGTGTGCGTGTTTCACGGGTGATAGAGCGATTATTGCATTTCAGGAGATATGCGTAGAGCACTTAAATCGGTTCTCAACCAAAATACCTATTTGGATTGATCAGTTGATCATATTTGTGTGTCTCCTGAAATTCCATAATCGTTATATCACCTGTGAAACACGCACACTCCAAAGCTTAGTAGAAATTCAAATCATGAATCATTGGATAATAAACCCCAGTGAAAGAATTTGCAGCGTTTTTTTTCCAAGAGCGATTATAATGGAAAAATATTCTATTTGAAAATTTTAAATTTCGTAAGACGGAGCATGCATCTCAGAATGCTTCAACCCGTGTACGGCGGACGGACGGAAAATTTTTTATTGCAGATTTGGATTCTACACCCTTTGAAACGTAAACCATGAAATTTTCAGGGGGGTTAACATTTTTTTTTTCAAGAGCGATTACAATGGTTTATTATTGAATAATAAACCAAAACAATGAAAACCAGATTCACGTGATACAATCCGTTTCTTGATTCGACTCAATTTTTGCAGAATAATGACCAAAATTTGTTTATCTCGCGTGAAAAACCATAATTTTCGACTATCAGATTAAGATGATTTTTCATTTGATCACTGACGAAGGTTTCAATCTCCTATTTGTACATTTTCAACCAGATCTTGAAAATTAATCCCCGTTCTGAAAACAGGGGCCTAAAATTTAAAAAACGGTGGCGAAATAAACAAATGTCGGTCATTATTCCGCAAAAATTGAGTCAAATAAAAAAACGGATAGCATCACGTGAATCAGCGTTAAAAAATTTAAAATTCATGTGACAAATTTTACAGTTCACCATCATACACTATTTGACAATTTTGGGGTTGCGCAACTTAACGTGCTCGCTGAACCGGTTACGCGCAATAAAAAAAATTGGTTGAGGGGTCAAATCTTCATGAAATTTTGGTTAGAATCCGAATCTGCAATAAAAAATGGGGGTTCTTATTTAAAATAAGAAAGTTAGTGTCAATTGCGCGTTTTTGCGCAGTTGCGCGGAGTGCGCAAATATGATATTTGAGATCCTTGGAAAAAAATATGAAGATTTAAAAAAAAAAAAAAAACTTTTTGATTACCCCATCTTGACGATTTTAGAGGGGGGGGGGGGGGGGGGCAACTTGTGGGACCGTGTTCAGGCTATCTACCGCCGCTTTTCTTTATCCGCCGTTCTCTTTTACCTCTTGACCTAAACTAACGTACTATAATCTTATATAATTCGGGTTTACCCATTAGGGAGACTATATTTCTAATTTCTTGTATTCCATATTCATGTTACGTTTCAGAAATAAACTATAATTACATTCAATTTCATTAATTCAATCATTCATTTCATAATTTCATTCATAATCGAAAGAATCGCAGGTGACATCTTCTTAGTTGAATCGTATTGCGTGGTGGGTAAAGATGAATTTGGGAAAATTGTTCCGTGAAATTATACTCAACAAGGAAACTTGTACAACATTTTTAAAGAATGACGGGGTATTACAGAACTAACCATTGCCTTGTACAAAACAATGGGGGAGGGATTGTGCGGAGGTGAACTGAACGAATGTTGGAAAAAAATCAAGAAGAGAAATACAAAGAACTTATCAAAGCTGTTTACTAGCGATGTTCAAAGAAGGGGTGCCTACCATTTAATTTGCTTCGGAAGACGAATACATTTTTTACACAATGATTAATTAGAAGACTTCAAAAGAGGCAAGGTAACATTTTTTCGATTTTTAGAAAAGTTAAGGGCGTTAGATAGCCTGTGACACGACGGTTGGGTCCTAGTCCCGAGTCCGGCAGATAGCCTTTGAATCTTGTGCCCCATTAAATTACCTTTGCGAAGAGTAGCGGTTTTCATACGGTTTTCCGATTTCGTTTCTAATCGATCAACAGTAAGGAAATATTAATTTGGGTCTTAATAATGTACCACTGACAACTTCCAATAAACATATTTCAGTAACTTACGTAGAAAGGTTATTCTGATATGGGAATAATAAACTTCTTTGCAATAATTTGCAGAGTTTTCCCAATGAAACGATTTAATTTGTTTTCGACTTGAAAATGAGTGTTTTATGAAAATGCGATTACTAAATTCCGGGTTATATGGCGGTAATGATACGACACATAGTGTCAAAATTGTTGTGAGATGACTAAACTGTTCTACCTCAACTTCCCTACAAATTTGAGCCAGATCGGGGAACTAGGACGACAAAAGATTAAGGTTAATGGGTTTTACGTTTTCGCGAGGATAGGCTGAAGTATTAATTTGTGAGCAGTGAAATCAAAGGAAACCATTTACACCCAAAGTTGCACAATCCATTAACATGAGATAAAAACTGTTTGAATTAAGTTTGAATAACGATCTGCCGGTTTGGGCTTCGCGAAAGTTACTCAGGACTGTGTTACTCAGGGCTGAAGGTATTTCCTAATGGTTTATTGCTTTCGATAATGATGTCGCCGTCCAGAGCTGTTTTCCACAAGTACTGACACATTCGATGTCTCAAAGCAACTCCGTTTCAGATTTGAGCACAGCGGCTCGATAAGGCTAGAAATTGATCTCGAACGTCTTTCTGCTGATCAGTGCTGATTGTTTTCTTTTCTTTGTAGATTAAAAGTAATAAACCAAAATGGTTGCCTGTCCGCCGTTCAGAGGTTTTCTCCGGAGTACTGGAACATTCGATGTCTCAAATCAACTTCGTTTCAAATTTGAGCACTGTCGATCGATTAGGCAAGAAATCAATCTCAAGCGTCTTCCTGTTGGTCAGTGCTGGATGTTTTCTTTTCTTTGTAGATTGAAAATAACAAACCAAAATGGTTTCCTGTGAGTCAGGCCCGCGTAGGTGTCTACCTTAGAACTCGACGGGCCCTGTCTCTTTCCGCCTGTCATGCCAGTGAAAAGGGGGCCTGGCGTGCTCGGCACTTGTAATATTGTAATGAAATGAAATGAAATACATTACATTAGCGGCGACCTGCGACCCCCACACAGGATGGGATGGGGGAAGGGGAGCCCTTCACCACAGAAAAGAAGGTATTTTCTAATTACATCATCCCCCTCGCGTGATCCAGAGAGACGCGGCTTTTGTCACTTTTTTCGAAAAAGCTCGCGGGGCTCCATTAGAACAATTAGCTTTTCTAAGAGATTGCCTTCGAAAGAAACGTCCAAGATGAGTTGCAATGCAATGAGTAGACTTGATCGAATGAATGATCAGGAACGACGTCAGGGTAGAGTAGTGTTTATAAAAGTCCATTTACACTGAACGCGCATCGTATGAACCTAGTACATGTGCTGTGTAATAGGAGATGGTGGTGTGTTTCACACATTCTTCGTGTGTAAGCAGCAGGAAACACAAAGAAGATGGCTGCAGGATGGCCTGGAAATGCCATCTGAGGAAATGTGAAACATTAATCTTTCAGGAGGAGTAATTTTTTCCTCGTTGATTTCAAACTCGCGTTAGGTACCATTGAAAACGAAGAACAAAAAACGCTGCAAATTCTTTCACTGGGGTTTATTACTCAATTGGCTTGCGTTCACGATTTGAATTTCTGCTAAGCTTTGGAGTGTGCGTGTTTCACAGGTGATAGAGCGATTATTGAATTTGAGAATTGAATTTCAATGCAGCATAAATTATGCATAGAGCACGTAAATCTGTTCTCAACCAAAATACTTATTTGGATTGATCAGTTAATCATATTTGTGTGCCTCTAGGCTTTGTAGCCGATACACGGGTTGAAGCATTCTGATATGCATGAAACGCTGCAAATTATTTCACTGGGGTTTATTATTCAATTGGCTTGCGTTCTTGATTTGAATTTCTACTAAGCTTTGGAGTGTGCGTGTTTGAAATTCGAAAATCGCTCTATCACTTGTGAAACGCGCACACTCTAAGGCTTAGTAGAAATTCAAATCATGAACGCAAGCCAATTGAATAATAAACCCCAGTGGAAGAATTTGCAACGTTTCATGCATTTCAGAATGCTTCAACTCGTGTATCGGCTACAAAGCCTTTTAGGAGTTCACTCCAGTATCCACATTACTACATCACTACAACACTACGTCACTAGGTTACTGCTATCAAAACAAAAACAATAATAAACCAAAATAACGCGAATTTTGGCACCATAAATCGGGCCATACATCGGGGATGGTTTGACCAACGGACCTGGGGAGGGCTCATTCGATTCCTCGTGGAGTGTTCTCCAAAAAGAGTTAATTTAAGCCGCTTCGACTTTTTTTGAGGTTTTCAGGGATAATACAAAACTTTGACAACCCTTAAAGGGCACTTTAAATTAAGTGAGAGAGCTGTCTCAAGAATTGGGGCGTCGTCGGACCAACATTGATTTGTCCCGAAAATTTCAGCTTTTTTGCTTCAGCCGTTTTTTTATTGCACAAAAAAAATTTTTATTGCAGATTCGGATTCTACACCCTTTGAAACGTAAACCATGACATTTTCAGAGGGGGTTAGAACTTTTTTTTTCAAGAGCGATTACAATGGTTTGTTATCGAATAATAACCCAAAACCACATGTCTTTATTCAAACTTAATGATTGAATATTTTAGAAAATTATAAATAATGAGTCGTGCGTTTCAAAATATTGTATTTAGATTCAACACCTCCTCTCTAAAAAATTAACACTAATTTGAGATCTAATCGGAGCTTGAATCTTTTTCAAAGCGTAAAGTGACTTCTCGTCCCCTAATCTCGCGGACTCCATTTGGTGAACCAGTCGAGAATCGCGACTCCGCTCAAGACCGTTTAACAAGGAACGGACTCTATCAAACTTCCCCGAATCGATATTTGAATAATGTCTGCAATTTCAATATTGCTGCGAGGTGCTCAAATTATAATATCTCTATCGTCTGAGAGGAGCGACGGACGTCGCATACAAATGATATTCGGACGAAATTGATTTCTCGGGAAGCCTTGCTCCTCCGGTTTCGAAATCTTTCATCTGTAGCTGTCAAATTAGGAGAGACAGTGAACGCGATTCCTCCCTAATTTTTCAAGCGGTTTGAATCAATTAGGACCTCATTCTGTTTTCACTTTTCTTTGAAGCACAAGGAAAAGACTACGATTTCATTGATATGATTTATAGTTTAATATCACAGAAATTAACTGACACAAGTAACATTTTTACAGGAGAACCAAAAGACGTTTCAGACCTACGCTCTTGAAGTGAAGCGCAGGTAGGTAAATTTGATCATACTACATTTCCGTTGTTCCATCAGTGGTTTTCAACATCTGTATCCATATACTGTATCTTGCTCTATTTTTGGTGTTTAGATGATAGGATGATCTTCAAAATAGCTGTGTCGTTCTTAATCGTCTGACTTTCAACTTTTCCCCCTTTTCTGCATACATTTATTGAGTACTGCACGGACCAATAGAAAACCCTCGGAAGCTAATATAATTTCCACATTTTTTAGGGTTGAGAAACCCTGATGCGTCATTGTCATTACCTGCAACTGTATCGAGGTTCCCAATTTCGACTTGGTTTTTCGAATGTTCTACCTGAGATTTAAAATTACATGAAAATTCTTTCGTTCAGTTACATCTGAAGAGCAGCTGTCAATGGTTTTTCAACTCCTGCTTCAAATTTGCAATATCCCGACACTGCACTTTATTCAGGTCACTTTAGCGTGGGGTCATTGTCATGGCCCCAAAAGAATGTGTTCCTGAGGGAACAAAACGGAGATTTTCGAGGAAGTTCTAGTTTTGGTGGTAGCAGTGGGTCACAATCAAGCGGGCACACCTCTGATCCGCCCTAAACGGTGGTGTGTTTTCTGATCGACCGAGAACATCTGAACACAGGGTAGTACGTTTATCCAATGTCATTTTGAAGGGCCGTAGTTGCTCTCCTATTACGGTTGATCCAAACATTGTCTTTCTACCCACTTACTCTTTCGGAAGTCCGTATCTCGTTGCATTTGTAAAACCCACAAAAAATCCATTAGTATTGGAGAAATCTCTGTTGAAAGTCCTAATTGTCATTGTCATTGTCACGTAGATCAAAACATACCGAAATTGTCATTGTCGTGACTGAAACTGCCACGCCATTGTTACGACTTCTATCGAATTTGAATTTCGCGGAGAATCGTGGGATGTCTTGAATGGCTGGGCGTCAGAAAGACGTCCAGGGAGGCCAATTAAGCGATAAACATCCATGGACCTAGCAATAGAAACAATTAAATTTTCAAAATGTTAGGACCTGAAAATTAAAATCATGAAGCACCGACAGCCCCCCCCCCCCCTTATTAGACCCAGAAAAACTAAAAGAAGATTCATATTCGTATTGAAAAAATTTAAACCCAGCCGGCAATAGACAAAACGTGTTTATTTCTTGAGATTCTTTACATAGGTAACATCGAATTCTCAATGGTAACATTCAAAAAGGGTAAAAAACATACATGAATAATATCGTAAAATACATAAAAACATTGACAGTTGGAAGGCAAAAATTTCAAATTTGTAGTCTAAGACCATTTACAAGTTAACTAGGCACCTTCTAAGACTGTTGTATATCTCTTTAAGCCGTACAAAGCAGTTTTCGTCTTTGGGATGAGGAAACAGAAAATCTTTCGATTATTTCTTCATTAGAAATAGACCCAAGTACATCTTGTTTTGCAGCTAGAACCATTAGATTGGACTACCATGAGTCTCCCATAGCTGGTCTGAGTCTGTTTTTGATAATTTTAACTCGACTCATTGCTCATTCCGCTGAACAACTTGAAATTGCTGAGTTGATTCAAGTTGTGTAAACCACTTTCAGAGCACAAAAGCTAGAAAAATTCATCAAACATCTGTAAGGTTTCAAAAATCCCTTAGTGATCCAAAAACTCTTAATTTGCTCTGGGAAATCGTCACTTTCACTCTCAGACTTCGCATCAATGTTCCTTTCTTCTGGATTGCTTTTGTGTTTGCTTTTGCCTGAGTTAGCGGCTGTTGTTTGCTTTTTGGGAGGAATTATGCCACAAACTGGAACACTCGGGTGATCACGGACAATATTCAAGCACCGTGATTGTCATTTGTACATTTTCAGATAGAAAAACAAACCATATTTAAATGAATTACTAGGTTCATTATTATTTACGTTCTATCTAGTGATGTAAAATAGTTTTGAATGTCTTTACGCAACACACTGCTTCAATCAACTTTAGCCCCCCCAATTTTTTAACCCCTCCCCCACCCCCAAGAATTCCAATGACGCAGTCTGCGTTACGAGGTTAATTTCCCTTCTAATCGATCTACGGAAATGAGCTACGAATTGTGAACTGTAACTTCAACGTATAGAAACGCCGAGTTCAGATAATGTACCACTGGTACAGTACCAGTCGCAGATTACGTTTCAGAAATATCAGTGGTTTACAAAGAACGGTTATCTAATACTGAAGTAATTAACATTTATGCATTAATTTGCAGAGTTTCATCACTGTATATGATGAACTGACAATGTTTCACTAGAAAGAGTCTTGGGTACTTAGTAAGATAAAGATATTAGGCATTACGGTACATAAACCGTGAAACTTTGATTTTACAATAACCTGGTACAAGTATCCACTAATTTTTATGGTAGCAACGGTGCCTATTTACATAACGTAAATGCCTATTTAATGAGGGTTTATTAAGTGTCCTTACATACTTACTTAGTTAATAATATTGTAAGGTGGATATAAACAGCAATAATGGGTACTTAACTACACCTCGGCACGTAATTGGATATGGTCCACTGAAAAAACTATACTCAGCAAGAAGACAATGCTCAACTCAACTAGTCAAGGGGAGATGGATGCAGATAATCATCGCTGATAGGTGAGAAAGATTATCCGGTGTGAGAGATACGGTAGGTATAATAGAGGTAGCGTGAACTTCTCAACGCATCGGGCTTCCTGCTCCGTTGCCCATGTAACCGGAGAAACCTTGAAGGCTCCAAAAATTCCGATCCTTGACGCGGAGGAGGGAAAAAATCTTATCAAGGCGCCAAGTCGGTCACTGATAAAGAGTTCATAAAAAATCCGCTCGAAGCGCTAGCGCCTTAAACTTCTCCTACTTCAAACGCCTGTCAATAGGTAGCGCTGATGTTCCTTTAGGCAACCAACTGGGACGGGCGATCGATAACAATTTCATACGCCCAACATGGCCGACGCCGATGGCCCCTCCTTCTTTTCCTTTAGGATTTTTTTTATTGTGTTTATTTTTTTTTTCTTTTCAAGTCCCTCGCCTTCTCTTTCCAACTTCAGGAGAAGTTGTAGGGCGGGTTTTTGTATTTTCGAGGCACTTTCTTGGGAGATCTTTTGAGGGATGCACAGGTAGGAAATATGCAAAGTAGACAATATCAAACCTTTGGGAAATACCTGCCGTAGATGTTGTAATATACTTTAAAATCTGGCAATGAGCTTCTGACACCCAATTCCAACAAATCTCAGCATAAGTACATACTTACCGAGTGAATTGATAGATACCTGTCTACATACACCTTTAAAACTACGAAATTGTAAGTTGATTTGTGCTGCTTGTGATTATAGTAAGAAATAATTATAATATGAAATTTGAAAATTTCATGGAGATCTTGAAAGTCAGTCAGAGGTTGAAAAAAAAAACCTCAGTTCCAGTGCCGAAGTTTCGTTCTATCTGTAAAACTTCTTCAGGGGCACAAGAACCATAAAGAAATTTATCAAAAATTACTGGTTCTGAAAGCGTTTTTTTTTTAGAATTCAGAAAGACTGAGTTATTTTCAAAATTTGCTGAATGGTTCATCTAGCACTGAAGAAGTTTTACAAATAGAGCGAAACGTTGGCTCTGAAGTTATAGTCTTTTATCAACCTTTGAGTGACTTTCAATATTTCCCCGAAATTTTCAAAGATGCAATATTAACAGTGAAGAATTGGAACCATACTCTAGGTACTTAGGTAGATACTCTAGGTAAATATTGATGATTTGTAGGTAGAAAGCAATCCCTTTCTCTTTCAATCGTGCTCGAATCGTCCAAGTTTTGGTCGGTAGGATATTGTGCTAAACAGGGTGTCCCAGGGTTATGCACAATCCGACTGTTTTAAAACTCATTTCCTACTAAAAATGCTTCATAGCATGTTTTTGCCAGAGGCCTCGTTTCCGAGTTATTCGCGATTTACGATTTTTTCGTGTTTTCGATCTTATGTCATTAGAACTGTCATAAAGCCCTCAATTTTGGAAACAGCTCAAATTTGATGACACCGTTGGAAAGAGCGTTAAAGTTTTCTATCTATTTGATGTCAGAAAACATTTTTTTATTGCATTGAAGATGTGCGATTGCTGCGCGAAATGACAGTTTTGTCAAAATCTTGAAATCGCCTGTTTTTCATCTCGCCTAGAAACCCCATAATGCTTCACGCAGAACTGTGCAGGCCTGGTAAAACGTGCGCTTTCCAACGGTGTAGTCTTTTTGGTTTTAACAAATATTTTTAGTTAAGGAAATGGTGTTTACCTGCAGAAAAACGTGTGTTTTCTGTTAAAATTGAGGTTTTTTCAAAAGTCTCGACGAGAAAACGTTGGAGGTGGGATAGACGTAAATTTTCTCGCTAAATCGAATGGTGACAACGCCAGACCTCTCAAGTGACGATTTGAGTTAGTTTTGTCGGATGCACAAAACCGTTCGTTTGTGAACAGCATCTACGGCATTTCTAAGTCAAGATGATCGAAGAGCCGAGAGACGGCTGTTGTTTGTGTTCATTTGCGATTCATTGCGATGATTTGCTTTCAGTTGAGTAGCTACAAAACAAGTGAGTATGTTGACATGATTTTCGTGTACAGTTTTGCCAATGGTAATGCTTCTGAAGCAGCAAGGGAGTCACACTACGCAAGCGTTTTTGTCTCATGTTGTCCCTCAAGTTGTCATTATAGAACAATTTCTATTAATTTTTACTATTTTTAGACGCTTTCACTATCACAATAACTGTAAACATAAATTTTGCGTTTACATTATTTCAAATACATTCGCTTTGAAACAAATGATGGCTGGACGTTAAACGGCCCTAGTTGTCTCATTAGTTAATGAAAAGCAAAGCAACAAATATAAAAATCCGGATTTTTTAACGTTCCATCTTTCGGGCCTAAAAATTGTATGAAGCTCAAAACCAGTTCCCTGGTTCTATTCGATGTAAGTACAATGATGGACCAAACTGTCCAATTTGTTAACTGAAATCATTAATACCAAGCTTAACAGTACAAATCGGGTCAACCCAATGGTGTAATCTCAAATATTCAACCCAAAAATATTGTCTCCCAAATATTGGCCGAGGCATTTGATCTAAATGACCTCAATACTTCTGCTTCATTCCATCATGTTCATTGAATTGAATTATTGGAATACCTGACTCAGAACCTTAACTTAGGGTAACGAGGCTTGTATTATGACAATAGTTAGAATTGGCAAGGTTACTGAATAAAGGTGCATTAATTCATTGATTTTCTTAAATTTAAAATTGAAAATACCACGCCATAATTCTGTTTAATGTTCATGCTCAAAACCAAGTCATTGGTTCTGTTCGATGTAGGTACAATAGACACACTAAAACTAAGAGTACCAAACTGTCTAATTTGTTCACTAAAATCATGAATACCAGGCTTAACATTTAAAAAAAAAAAAATGTGGTCAATCCAATGGAGTAACCTTTACACCCAAATATTGGCTGATGCTTTTGATTTAACTGATCTCAATACTTGTGCTTCTGTCCATCATGTTTGCTAAATTGAATTATTGGAATAACTGGCGCAGAACCTAAGATTAGGATCAAATAATTGGTTTAATTAAATTTAAACCCGAAAATACCAGTCATTAGTTCTCCGTTGAATACCAGTTTCATACTTCGCTTTTCATGCATCTGATCTACGCTGTTGTATTACGGTGTATTTCTCTACAAAATTTTTTCAACGAGAAAAAACATATATTGAACATTATATGGGGTGAAATGTTGGGTTAGTTGGGATTTGTGAAAAGTATAAATTGATATGCCAAAAGCTCGAAGTGGTATGCCAGAAGTAGAAATTGAGTCGCCGAAAGTTTAAATTGAGATGCCAAAAATATTGAAATTGATTTGTGCCAAAGGTTCAAATTAATTTGCCAAAATTTTCAATTTGATAATATGCCAACAATTGAAATTGATTTTACCAAACTAATCTGATTTTATTTTTGTTGAAGAGGAAGAACACCAGGATTAACACAAAAATTGGGTCAATCGCATGATCTATTCTGAGCTTCAAATATGACTCTCATTGGCTCTCTTTTGGGTGAGGCATTTGATCTTACTGAACTCTGTGTTTCAGTGCATCGCTCATTGAATTGAATCATTGGAATACCTGGCTCAGAATTTAAACTTAGGGTCTGGTTGATATTCTCTGAGGAAACCATTATATTCATGGAGGCTTTCAGGATGAAAATATTAGGCTCGGATCTTGAAATTGGCAAGTTCAAATGCCAAAAATCATAGGTTTCGTTAAATGTGAGCTTGAAACTGAAAGGTTCATGAATTGGTCATTAATTCTGTTTAATGTCCATTGTGCTTTGCAATATGTGCAGTTTCATGCTTTGCAATATGTACAGCTGGTTGTATCACTAAGATTCGTTGAATAGAATTTGAAAAATACCATGCTTGACGCAGACAATTGGAGCTTCAAATATGACTGATAGATGTGGATATCCTTTTGGGGGAAGCATTTGATCTAACTGACCTCAATACTTGTACTTCAGTCCATCATGTTGATTGAATTTAGTTATTGGAATACCTGGCTCAGAACCTTAATTCAGAGTGCGGTTGAAATACACTGGTGATACCATCAAATTCGCTGAAGCTGTAGCTAACGTTTGGTGATACTACGCTCAAATCGTAGGAATTCCCAACTTTATTGAATACAGTAGCATCAAATCATTGATTTTGGTGAATTTAAACTTGAAAATATCAGGCTCATGACAATAGTAGGCTCAGATTGTTGGAATTGGCAATCTTACTGAATAAAGGTGGTTAAAATCATTGATTTCGTTAAATTCAAACCTGAAAATACCAGGCTCATGTCTTGGTCATTATTTCTGTGTAATGTTACTGAATACCAGTTTCAGGCTTTGCTATTTGCACAACTGTTGCACACTAGCGTATCGCATCATAAAATTCGTTGAATAGAATTTAAAAAAAATACCAGGCTTAACTCAGAAAATTGTGTCAATCGAATGATCTATTCAGTAATTTAATTGAATTATATGTCTCATTATTTTTGGTTTATTATTCAATAATAAACCATTGGATCGCTCTTGAAATTCATGGTTTACGTTTCAAATTGTAGAATCCGAATCTGCAATAAAATTTTCCCCAAATACGCCATTCCCAAGATTTCTCCCAAATGGCTGAAGCAAAAAACCTTAAATTTTCAGGCAAAATCCATGTTGGTCCGATGACGCCCCAATTCTTTAGCCAGCTCTCTCACTTAATTTAAAGTGCCCTTTAAGGGTTGTCAAGTTTTGTAAAATCCCTAAAAACCTCAAAAAAAGTCAAGGCGGCCTAAATGTGTACTCTTTTTGAAGAACTTTCCACGAGGAATCGAATGAGCCCCTCCCCAGGTCCGTAGGTCAAACCATTCCCGATGTATGGCCCGATTTATGGTGCCAACATTTGCGTTATTTTGGTTTATTACTGTTTGTTTTTAGATATCAGTAACCTAGTGATGTAGTAATGTGGATACTGGAGTGAACTCCTAAAAGGCTTTGTAGCCGATTCACGGGTTGAAGCATTCTGATAACCATAAAAACGCTGCAAATTCTTTCACTGGGATTTATTATTCAATTGGCTTGCGTTCAGGATTTGAATTTCTACTAAGCTTTGGAGTGTGCGTGTTTCATAGGTGATAGAGTGATTATTGAATTTCAGGAGGCACTCAAATATGATCAACTGAACAATCCAAATAGGTATTTTGGTTGAGAACAGATTTACGTGCTCTATGCATATCTCCTGAAATTCCATAATCGCTCTATCACTTGTGAAACACGCACACTCCGAAGCTTAGTAGAAATTCAAATCATGAACGCAAGCCTATTGAATAATAAGCCCCAGCGAAAGAATTTGCAGCGTTTTTTTTTCTTGCGTAAACAACTTGGAACATAAAAAAACTCGAAAACAGCATTTGGAAAAAAATTCAACTACCAAGGTAAAAGTTGTAAGAGAAATAAGTTGTAGAGATAGTCCCTGGTGGGTGCTCAGTGGTTCCAAACTTAAATTTTCCGTTCGAAACTCAAGCGTTTATTAACGTCTTAAATGGAGAAAATCCTAACAACAAAACACCTAAAAACTCGGTGTTTAGGGATGTCAAAAATTCGGTGTGATTGGAATTGCAAAAAAATGTTGCAGCTGCCACTTGTCTGGTAACCTTTGCTAAGTTTTCATTGTTTAAAATTAACCAGATTGCGAACGATAACGAAAATAATAATCAGGTCCACAATCAGAACAAAACAACATTTCTAAGGTATATTGCTCAGAAAAGTTGCCCTAAGCCAGACAAACTTCAACCTCTTGAATTTTTCCTAATTTTACAGTGGTTTCTTACAAGAAAAAAGGTTTTTCAAAAATAAGAGCAGTCGCTGGAAAACATAACTCCGTTTCTAGAAGAAAACAGCCACTTTTATTATTTTTCTTAGAAATAATAATTTTTAACCGGCAAAGAGGTTTTTTGAGTGGAGGTTACTCATAGATCCATTACCCACTGGTATTTAGGTTTCAAAAAATCTGAAAAATATTACCGTGTTAGCACTTTTTTCTTTTTTTAGCGATGTCGTCACTGTGCTGTGGTGCTACGTAAGTACGTACACCCTGTGGATAAGAACAAGAACACGGAAGACCCAATGAGCAATAATCCCCCCGTGGGCCGATGATCTCTCCCGCCGTTTCCTCCTGTTGCATGTTCATAATATAAGGTAAATGATGATTTGGCAAACAGAAGAGGGCCGCTAACTAGGGTCACGTGACACATTGTATTAGGGGCCCCCTCGAAGGGGTCGTGCCGGCACAATGCCGTCAAATCAAGGGAAGAGGACCCGGGGAAACCTCTCGCCAGTTTCTGAATGGCGACCAATTAAGGGCCGAGACCCCCCTCCGAGGTTCGCTTCTTCAAAGGACAATTTGCCTCAATTAGGTTTGATTATCCGGCGAGGAATGAAACGTGGGAGTACTTCGTATCAAGGGGATAAGGCTACCTGACTCCAAGCGTATCACTGATCACACATGAGTTAGCAGGGTAAGGTTACTTTGGTTAGCAAGGTTATTTCACATCAAGAGGTTATTACGCGAAACATGCGGAAGTATACGAAGAACGATTCTACGTATTAGACAAAACCACTTTACTTCTTTATCTATTATTCAAGCTTCTGAGTACCAGGCTCAGATCATGGCAGTTAGAAGGTCTCATGAACTGTAGTGGATTCACCGACTTGAAACATGAATACCATGTTTAGTGTTGACATTGGCTCTGTATCGTGTACATTAATGAACCAAACCATTGAATTTATTCACTTGAAAAATATGAAAACCGGGTTCAGCACCAGTGATAGGTTCTGTTTGGAGTAGACTAATGAACCAAACCATAAAATTCGTAGATTTGGCTCATTGGGGTATCATTCACATTCGAGTCACCGTGACAGGTGGACCGATGTTGATGACAATGTCAGAGATTGAGTGAGTGAGTGAAAAAGAGATTGAAGATGAAATTCGTTCACTTGAAACATGAATACCAAATTCAGTACAAGTAATTGGTTCGTTTGGAGTACACCAACGAACCAAACCATCAAATTCGTTGACTTGAAACATAAATAGCAAGCTCAGAACATGTCGTAGGTCGTAGGGATTGAGTGATCTATCATTCGTTCGCATGAAACACGAATACCAATACAGCACAAGAACTTGGTTTTGTTTGGAGTACACTTAGAACCAAACCTTCAAATTACGGTCACTTGATACATGAATACCAAAATTCAGTACAAGTAACTGGTTCTGTATATAGTACACTAATGAACCAAACCATTCAATTTTTTGACTTGAAAAAATATGAAAACCATGACCAGTACTAGTCATAGTTTCTGTTCGGTGTGCACTAATGAACCAAACCATCAATTTCATTGACTTAATATGTGTGAAAATAAACAGGGTTCGTTAATGTACCGAATACACGGGTATATTAAGAAGTAAAATTCAGCTCTCCGCTTAAATTAAATGCATTTAAAAAAATTAAATTAAATGAACGCTATGAAAAATAAAATACATTTTCTTTTATATTCTATTTATTGTTTCTCTCTTGAGCTTTTTGAAGGGTGTCCGTGGTAGGTAATTCACACTTTCAAAGTCAATGCTACGTCAACGAGCCCGTTTGCTCTCTGCTCACTTCGAAAGTTCAGTTTCTATTTTCCTAGTTCCTATGATGTTACCTACGCATTTTTTCGCACTTTTATTTTTCACACATGATGAAAATGGTAAATAAGTACCTGAAAAAATGGATAATAAACCTTTTTCATGCCCGATATTGTAAATATCTATATTTATTCTCGTTTGTTCAAAATGTGGAATAGCAGGTTGAAAATTTACTTGTGTGGGGTTAGTCAAGCATCCCAGATAGCCTAAAACATATTTACAAACTAAAAAAGAGTATTCTAAATAAATTTGTCGTCATATAGAGCAATCAAAGTTGTTAGTTGTGTGGGTTAGCGTACCTTTGGTCATCCCCGCTCACGTTAGACACCACACTGGTGCCATGGTCCAAAAAATTCTTAATCGCCCTCTTATGGATCTAAACATTTCTATATTCATTTAGGAAGACTTTTATCGAGTTTTCAATGAAAACCGCACTAACAATTTTTTCCCGTCAGGAGCTAATGTCTTGGTTTTTGGTCCCGCGTCCCCCTACACAACCTAAAAATTTAAGGACATGAAAGCCGGAAACTGCTACTCCATTCCGAGGAAAACCTGAATTATACATTCCATAAAACAAAAATGGACGGGGAGACTAGAAATGGACATTATTTCCCACTCTGTTGGACAAGTAAAAATGGGCACTACTTCATACTCAGCAATCTAAACATGGAAGTTACTTTTCACTAAAAATAGATTTTGTTGGGGACGTGTGGGAATTACGTATCACTGAAAATGGCCTCTGTTGGGAAAGTAGAAGTGGACATTACTTCCCATTAAAATTGATTCAGTTAGGAAGATAAAAGTGGACATCAATTTCCACTAAAGTGAAGTTTATAGGGAAAGTGAAAATGTACATCACTTTTCACTAAAGGAGAGAAAACGTTACTTTTCACTAAAATCGACTCTGTTGGAAAAGTCCAAGGCCAAAGCGTGTTCCATGCTAAAAGTAACAAAATAAAAGTTGTTAGTATGGCGAATGAGAGTATAGTGTCCTCTCCCCATCCTCCAGATGGGTTTGGATAGGACCATTTCACGATATGAGCTTGGCTGCCCTCTATAAATCGGTCGTCTGGAGCCCCTGAATTTATATCCTGCAAACTGTCTGAATGACGATCATTTGAAATTTCACACTATCTCATCCAGCGACTCGTGATTGAGGCTTGTCAAACAATTTGACAAAATGGACATCTGCCCCTCTGCAATAACAGTTCGAGGGAATAACCCATAGATGTGCTGCTCCACAATGCTTACCATTGGAGCCTTCATCTGTTTCCATATTAATTGATTGATTGATTGAATACTCTCTGGTTCCAATGACGGCGGTCTCATCAAACGAAGCCCCCAAGTTTTAGTCTTCCCCTAAACTCACATTCCCAAAAAGAAGGATTCACATTTTATAGGATGAATCTGTGAGCTATTCATTCGAACCAACTGTTCTCACCTTATGAACGGCGAAATTACTCCAAATGAGTTGCCGCTTTTTCATTTTTCCCACGGAAAGACGTTGCCTTAGCTGCCAGAACGGCACCATCCGACAATGGGGATCCATCCCCAGGAAACAGACCGCAGTTTGCGTTTAGAGATGCGTACATCGATGGAGAGGTAGGGAAAGGTATTTGTTAGCTTTAATATCAGTATTTTCATCCTTGGAAAAAAAGGGTAACCCTTCTGTCGGCGGGACTTGGGAAGGGCGACCCTGCTCCCTTCAGACAGTGGCCAATTACTCGTCCCCTTTTTCCAGGGGCAGCTCAGGGGGTCGTAATTGTCATAACAGCTCGGAAATGACAAGGTTTGCCCCGTCCTCTTTCTCTGAGAGGATCGGAGGCACTGCAGCAGTTGCGAGACTGTCATGCGATGTTTTGGCATCAGAAACGTCAAGTTTCAGTCACAAAGCATCCTCATATTTGCCGAGTTTATTCATATTAAATTGTGCTGAAATTTGAGCACATTGTGAGCAAATAAATTGTTAATTATCAAAGAACCCCGAACGTTTCTTATGGGATTTGGGTTGCGACTGTTCGAAAACGATAGTTTCTTGTGTGTTGGTATGAAGTCTACGTGGGCCCAAAAAAAAAATAAAATAATGACAGGGATTTTTGATACAGTCAAATTAAGCTCTGGAAATGATATATTCCCTTATATCGTCATCTGGCATCGTATTCCCCCACATAATGTATATCTGGAGATGTTAACCCACTAGATGTATGTATATATTTGTTTACAGATATCGGGATATACATGGACGCCTGAACGTAACACTAGGATGAGTTGTATCCTACCAATAGCCATCTCGCAATATGCTGCTTGATTGGCATATCAGTCAGTATAAAGCATGTTATTCATCCACCTCATCCAAGTGTGGTGCAATTGCATCTATTTATGCCCCGATAAAAAATAAAAACGGAGTAAGATGGAACGTTGTCTATATTTCCACGAAAGTAAAGATTTACACTGTTAAATCGATTTCGACGGTTAGGTCATCATCAGTAACAAACATGAACTGAAAGTACATCACAGAAAGCATATCTTATATAGGATCAAGTGAGAGGAGATTGAATCCTATTGGCTCAAGGAAGTGAAAGGTTCGGGGAGGACCAACCAATGGCACTCAAGGCTTACAAAGTGAAAGGGGCAGTGAAAGGCTTTCAAACTGGTAGGAAATTTAGGGAACGAATAAAAGAGCATGAAAAGGATTTCAGGGACAACAAAGGTGATTCTGCCTTTGCAAGTCATCTGAATGAATCCAATCATAGCTTTAGTTTTGATCTGACAAACAGGCAATATGTAGAATTTCCTCACTTTTGCCCAAAGGGAGGTATGTTGGACGTGCTAGAAAAATTCGAAATTGTTAAGAGTGATAGGTCAGGAAAATGTTTAAATGATGTCATTCCTCAAAATATTTCACTATTATTGGGTTCTTTCTTGCAATAAGTTTGGCTCCGCCTCTCCATAATGATACTATTTGTGCCCCTTTCACTTTGTAAGCTTTGAGTGGCATTGGTTGGTCCTCCTCGCCCCTTTCACTTCCTTGACCCAATAGGATTCAATCTCCTCTCACTTGATCCTATATAAGATATGCTTTCTGTGATGTACCTTCAGTTCATGTTTGTTACTGATGATGACTTAACCGTCGAAATCGATTTAACAGTGTAACTCTTTACGTTCGTGGAAATATAGACAACGTTCCATCTAACCCCGATGTCTGTAAAAACAGATGTATACGTACATTAAATTTGTTAACATCTCCAGATATACAACATGATGGTAATCTGGTGCCAGATGAGGGTAGAAGGGTGTACACCTACCGTTCCCAGCGCTAATATTGATTGCATAAAAAATCCTGACATTATTTTTTGTATGGTGAGTTTTTATCAGCTCAAAAAACTATCGTTTTCGCACAGTCACAGACTATTTCTATGAAACCCCATAAGAGAAACGCGGTGTCCTTCATGGCTAAAAACATTTTTAATTTATTTTAATTACAATCAAGTCAGTTTCAACAACTTATTAGTAACTCATTTCTAGTATCATAATTTAATATGCAGTCCTCTTGTACATAACAGGAGTTCCTTTTGTCCTAATAATAGTTTGTTTGCACTTCACTCGCGATAAGTTACTTCATACGTCAAGTGTCAGTTCGAACAGCTTTCTTCTTTTTAGTCTTCGAAAAAGGTTGTCAACGTCTAGGAGATGGACGGCCTCTGCGTTGACGTGGCCCTTTAGCCGTTCAGAATGTTTAACGGCGAATTTTCGTATTTTGGCACCGACGCTCTCGATCTTCAAATCATTATGAAGGTTGTCGTTCCGAATGTACCAAGGTGGATCGACGATGTTCCTCAATACTTGGTTCTGGAATGTTTGTACAATCTTGATGTTGCTATTAGCAGTGCAGCCCCACAGCTGCACACCATAGGTCCACACAGGTTTTAGGACCTGCTTGTACAACATGAGCTTATTAGACGTTGACAGCTGCGAGTGTCTGCCCATAAGCCAGTACATTTTTCGATACCTAACTTTCCTTCCGCTTTTTCCTGACATGCTCTTTCCATTTCAATTTGGCATCAAGCGTCCTCCCAAGGTACTTTGCTTGGTTAGAGTAATGGATGGTCTTTCCGTCCAGTATAACAGGTATGTATTTAACCTTTTTATAGGTACAGTCTACGTGTATTGACTTTGCCTCGTTCATTTTAATTTTCCACTTCCTCGCCCATCTGTGAATTTTTGTTAAAGATTTGTTGAGCTTAGAAACTGATTCAACAGTATCCTCTGCAACTGCCAACACTGCAGTGTCATCAGCAAATGTAGCTGTTGTATTTTGTTCTATTTCTGGTAAGTCACTAGTACATAAAAGGTATAATACTGGCCCTAGCACACTGCCTTGAGGAACTCCAGCTTTAATCTCTTGCAAATCAGAGTAGGCATCCTCTTGTATAATACGGAAGTATCTACTAGTTAAGTAAGAAGCTAAAATCCGTGAATAACATGATCGCAACCATTTTCTTAATTTGAATTTAAGTCCTTCGTGCCATACTTTATCGAATGCTTGGGACACATCCAAAAATATGGCAGAACAAACTTTTTTCTGTTCTAGTGCTGCTTCTATTCCATGTGTGATTCTATGTACTTGATCGATAGTTGAGTGCTTATGTCTGAACCCAAACTGATGGTTTGGTACTATTTTTCTGTCCTCAATTATAGGTAGGAGTTTTTTCAATAGAAGTTTTTCAAACAATTTTGACAGGACCGGCAGAAGAGATATTGGTCTGTATGAAGTAATCTGTTCCAGTGGCTTGCCGGGTTTAGGTAGCATAATGACCTCTGCAATTTTCCACACTTAGGGAACATAATGCAATTTTAGAATGGTATTAATAATCATAGTAATTTTTACAACTGCTTTCCGGAGGAGCTGCTTCATCATTTGACCTGTCGTGGGCTTTTTTGGTATTAATTTCTTTGTTGATTACTGATTGAACTTCTCTAATCTTCTAAAAACATGTTCAAAATGATATTCTGCTGTTCAACGATTTTCAAAATTATTGAATTTTCGGAATGTTTTGAATTTTTTTAGATTTTTCGCTACATTTTAACGTAATTTAAATACTTTTGCAGCACAAAGTTGAGCTTGAAATCTTTTGCTAATATTCGATTAAAAATAATGAATTCAATAGCTTTTAATTTTTTTTTAGATTTTGTAGTGAGCGTTTTTATGAGTAAACACTTACATAATATGTGAGGGTGTCATTTCAGATGATTACTCCAGTGAGGATTGAAATAAAAACTTCATTATTTTCAGCATTCAGCCAATCTTTATGTAAATTTGACGAATTTGTCTTTCATGAGCATGATTTTTGCTGACGTTCTGCCTTCTGAATTCGACCAATTCCCTATATTCAAAAGGTGGGGCTAACCAATTTCATCCCATCCTTTCGAAATCCTTGTTTGTTTGAAGGAAGGAAGAGGTTTCGGCTCTTAGTGAGAGCGTACGGATTAACCTACTGCTGTTCGTGCGTTGCAATTCTTCGAAATTGGATCTGTCATTGAGATGCAGAACAACAGTACACTTATTTGGAAAGATTACGATATACTTTTTGAAGAAAAACCAGTTGGTTTCGGGGAAAATCTTCGAACTGAATTCTTTGTTCATTACAATTTTTAATAATATTGAAATTCCTTTCCTAATCGATCTAAATTGTTGAAATATAGGATGGAGTTGTTTTCCTCCAAATTTCGAGGGGACGTTAAATTTGTTTTCTTTTACAAAAGTTTCATAATTTAAAATGATGAGCGAAAAGTCTTATTTGACCCCCATCAGTAAAATTTAACACTCCAACAGCGAACACTTTTCAAATTACCAAACACAATTCAACATAATAAATTATGAAAATTTTCTTTACAGTAATTAATGATAATTAACTCTCTTTTTTCAGCAAGGACGGCATGACATGTTTTGTGAGTTTGAACAATGAAGTTGACCGTTGAAACGTCTGGTGGCGTGACAAGCTGGCCCATTTCATCGTTGAATGAGACCAGTCGGTGTGAGAAATCAATTTTTTATCATGTTGATCACAGGTTTCAATTTTTAATGTTTCATCACCTTTCGTTTCTGTATTTCAGTTTTAGCGACCAACGCATCACGGGCTATAGATGCCCATCAGTCTGATCAAACTCCATTCCATTGCGGGGGGTCAATTTGCTTTGAATCCAGAGATACAGTTTTCTCAACCGCAACATTCGGTTTTCGGTAGATCATGATTCACAAAGCTTATAAATACATATTATTGTTATCGTGAATATTCATGATAATACTATTTGTTTTTTTCTAAGGAGCTTGATATTTTTGAGATCCTTAAGGGGGAAATAGGATCTCGTGAGATAACCGATATGAGGGACTGCGCTCCGGGTTACGTAGAATAGAAACCCTTGAAATCCTCATTTTCATTTTTCCTCATTGGAAATCGGCTTGGAACTGCTTAATACGTCGCTTCAGGCCGAGTCCTTATGAGATTGCTTCAGGATTCTCTGTCCATATGCTGCCTTCTCTGTCATTCTCGGATGACCTTTCTCTGTACGATGTCGTCAACAAAGACAGCATTTCAAGTATTTTGGCTACTATCATCTCCGGTGTGATCTCCTGTTTTGACTCTTCCAGACCATCCTGCAACATATTCTTTCCGAGACCCATTGCTTAGATAAAAAGAAAGTGTGAAAATCATCATTATCTACTTCTTGACAGTTTGGACAAATGCATACTTCAACTTTCACCTTTCTATATGTAGGTAAGCATATAATAGCCGATGTCTTGCGAGCAACAGTGCTAGGATGAACTTTACTTCTCCATTTTTTCTCTTGTCTCCCTTTTTGATAACAGCAGTTCTTTCCCTTTCCTCCGGTCTAACAAACACTCATTTCGGTTCTGCAGCCTAAGTTCTAATGGGAATAAGCATAATAATAAGTGCAGCATAAGTGGTAATAATTCGATAGCTTCTTACTCAGAAGTAGTTTGCCCGCGACCTCCGTTTTGCGCACAGGCAGTAGGGTTGAGCTGTTTGCAGCTCAAATGGATGTCCGTATACAGCCGTAAATGGTTTGCAGTCCTACAACCATTGGCATCCCGAAGGTTCCTGCCAAACTCTAACAGTGAGAATGATCCTTCATTGAGTTCTGAGATTGTTGGCAATGCTGGCAGAGGTTTCAATAGTTCCAGAAAGTTTAAGGGAGATTCTAAACTATTCTGAAGATGAGACTGAATCACAGGAAGAATTCGTCACAACTTATTCTGTCAACGGATTATTGATGAATTGATAACATACATGATCGGCAGCAATGATTTACACGTAAAAGTTACTTTACATCAATAGCTGTTCTGATTTATATAAACGGTCGAGAAACCCCTGATTTTACCATGATGTGCACAAATTTGTATAGAAAACAGGAGGCACACGAACATGATCAACTGAACAATCCAAATAGGTATTTTGGTTGAGAACAGATTTACGTGCTCTATGCATATCTCCTGAAATTCAATAATCGCTCTATCACCTGTGAAACACGCACACTCCAAAGCTTAGTAGAAATTCAAATCATGAACGCAAGCCAATTGAATAATAAACCCCAGTGGAAGAATTTGCAGCGTTTTTTATGGTTATCAGAATGCTTCAACCCGTGTATCGGCTACAAAGCCTTTTGGGAGTTCACCCCAGTATCCACATTACTACATCACTAAATCACTACGTCACTAGGTTACTGATAGCAACACAAAAACAATAATAAACCAAAATAACGCGAATGTTGACACCATAAATCGGGCCATACATCGGGAATGGTTTGAGCCACGGACCTGGGGATGGGCTCATTCGATTCCTCGTGGAATGTTCTTCAAAAAGAGTTCAAATTTAGGCCGCTTCGACTTTTTTGAGGTTTTTAGGGATTTTACAAAACTTTGACAACCCTTAAAGGGCACTTTAAATTAAGTGAGAGAGCTGGCTCAAGAATTGGGGCGTCGCCGGACCAACATGGATTTTTCCTGAAAATTTCAGCTTTTTTGCTTCAGCCGTTTGGGAGAAATCGTGCGTACGGCGTACAGCGTAAGGCGGACGGACGGAAAAATTTTTATTGCAGATTCGGATTCTACACCTTTTGAAACGTAAACCATGAAATTTTCAGGGGAGGTTAGAATTTTTTTTTTTTTTTCAAGAGCGATTACAATGGTTTATTATTGAATAATGAACCAAAATAGTCAACTTTTTAGACGATTAAAATAGTATAGCCATAGATCGATGACCCAGCCAACCCAATTATTGAAAAATGATTATTATTATAATACAATAAGTCCATATTATGGACTTATATCCGACTTTGTTTTCTGTTCTTTTTGCTCATATAGGCACTACGTATAAATATTGCTTGCCTGTATTCAGTAAATAAGGATGTACGAGTCGAGTTGTTTGGTACCCAGTCTGATTTGTTGAAGCCAGAAGCAGGATACTGTAAATCATCACACTATCCAACATACAACCCGTAGCAGAATCATTATTTGGATGAGTCAGATGATGATAGTATAGTGAGCGACAAGTCACAGTTGGATGAAATGCTTGCTTAGCCTGACACTCCCAGGAAATTTGAGACATTTTTGGATCAATAAAGAACAAACAAAATTTCGCGTTATTCCGTTGTTGATGTTCTGATTTTTAGTATTTGTCAAATGTGACAAATTTGACGTCGGTTATTCAGGGTGATCCTCGGTCCATTTTCGATTTCTTTCACAAGTTGCTTTGGTCCAGTAGTGTCGGAGAATTCATGGTCTACTTGGAAAGATGGAAAGATTTTTTTAGTTCAATTTTCGGATTCCACACAAAACGTAAGCCAACAGTTTAGGAGGGGGGGGGGGGGGCTATGATTGTTTAATAAATAAGCCAAAATTGTTGAGCAGTAGTAGTTTTTCTTGAAATGGGTAAAAGGAATTTGGTTAGTATCCCTAAATGCGGGGAGGTGTGGGTTTTATGTTTTTGAATCTTGAAGTTTAATATCATATGAGATAACGTGAAGTAACATATGGGTGGTGCATTCACTCGGCGGATCCTTCATGCTTAATGGAGCTCCCATAATAATAAACCGGAGAAGCCTGCTTGTGCGTATAACACTGAGGGCCTCCCCGTCTCTGATACTGGTGAGTTCCCTTTAATACTCGCGAGTGCTCCATAGCCCTCAGTTACACTTCGGAGCCAACATTTCCCCCGGTCGTGGAGTTGTCATTGTTTCCGACCGAACAGCCCGACCATCTGCCCCTGACCCCGAAGGCGGTGAAAGGGATGGAGGGGACGTGTTGTAAGGTGGCCCTTCGTCCCTTTGCTACGTTTCTCAAGTGCCCATACCGGCCGTCGAGGGCCCTTGGCCCCGCGTGAGTGGCGCCTTTTCATCGCTTTGCTCCCGCCTGCCCTCTTGATGACATTAAAGTCCTCGCGGGAGGTTCGCCTCATCCGCCCACAACTCGCTGCGGAGTCGGGCTACTGACTCCTAGTGCCTACTCATCGTTCCAACAAAAGTTGAAATTGAGTTCATCCCGATGAAAGGGGTTCGTGCTACTGAGATTTCTGTAATGGACCTGCCAACAATACCAGGAGCCTAAAGTTAGGAGGGATGCAAGAGCTTGAGTTAGCAGGCTGGCATTGGTCTTGTTCAATCAAGAGGACTTCAGCTGGAGCGATGCGCACCTGCACAATTACACCGAATAACGTTATGTGGTTGCCAAGTGTTGGTTTTGGGGTGATGGAGACTTCAGACCTCGGTTCAAAATCCAGGTGATTCCACTTATCCAAGTTAAGCCACTTAACCAGGACATTTCCCTTATTCAAGTTAAATCACTTATCCCAGTAATTTCACTCATCCAAAGTGAACCATTTTCATCACGTAGGTAAATGTTAAATTTTTTTATCTACTAAATTTTCAGATAGTGATGCATATACAAAGATTTTTGACATTTTACAGATTTTATACATTTTACAGATTTGTATACATTTGTACTTGGATGTCAGCTTCTACTACGCACAGAGGGACTATAATTTACCATCTATTAGTTAAAATCATTGAAACATAAGTTCTGCCTTCAATATTACTCTTAATTGCTGATCCAGACCTTATGGACTGGAAACACCAGCCACAGGGGAGCCAACCATTGAGAAAGTAATCTAGGTTACTGGCTATCTTCTCGTACCTAGTGAATACTTACTTGCAAATACGTTTGAGCTCTTTTTGACCTACCATTTTGTCCGCAGCTAAGGAGTCTAGATACTTGATTGTAGCTTGGGAGTAAAAATATGGTAGAAATAGCTTTAGGAGGCTCTCAGCTGATTGGGGGAGTATGCATCGTCAGGTAAAACATGGCACATGTTAATATATTTACTTTGGTTCAGCTCTTCCTGACCGATCAGTTTGTCTTCTCTCAGCGTTCTTCTTCCATTAATTATTCAATAAATTGAGTCGTTATTTTTCCAAGTAATCGAAAATATCTCTTTCATAAGTAAGTAATCGTAACTCTCCCTCAGAAAGGTCGTTAGACGCACGCGATTGCTGTTTAATAAACCAAAATTGATAAAGATTTGAGTGGATACCTAATCTCGTATATTATTTCGTGTTTTCTTCATACTGTATTCAATCCAAGCATAGTCGTTAACTCTGATGGATTCACTGAAAAACCAAACACAAAAAAGCTTACCTTCTTTGACATTAAAATTACGTAGTTGGTGTCTGAACAAATTCCAACACTCATCAATGCTTTTTCCTACTTACTTTCCCTATTCTGATCTTTCTTGCTTACTCTTTGACGTAGGAAAAGTTTTTTAACATCACTGTTTACCATGTGACACTTCAAAACCGTACGTATCTTGTAGGAATATTATGACCCTATCCGTAGTGCGTAAATAAGGATATATATATTTCTCCTCTTTGTAGAATTTCTACGTTCTCTTTTCACCTTGAGTTTTTGATGCATCGAGTAAAAATAAATAAATAATTTACGAGTCTTTGTTGGTGAAGCCGCATTCTTTCTGTTCAATTTTTATTTGCGCACGGGAGATTATGTAGAAATTTGCCAAATCTAATAAAATTTTACATTCTCGTCCTTACTTAGGAGACCTCACCTTAATCAAAATAATTATTGATGGATTATTATGAAATGTATAACTAATCCAGAGTTCTCCAATAAACCTACGATTTCGACCGCATACCAGTCACTAGAAGAATGTCACTGAACTGCTTGAACGAGAGTGAATGCACTCTTCTGTAATGCGTGAGGGTGTTGTTAAGATCTCATCCCAACATAAAAACAGTGAGACCTAAAGCTGACCATGTTTACGATTTCTAATCAACTCATTAATTTCATCGGACTATTACAATGTTTAGACATAAACCTACAGTGCGGTAGACAAACAGATCTGCTGGAAGCCAATTGAACCCAATGTCATTTAGGAATAGTGTCTATTTCATGGGATATGTTGGATTTTCCAATTGGCGGAAAATTTTGGATCTTTGGATGTTTGGATGGATCTTTGACAGAATCTAATATCAAGTCCCTCGTTGCAATTAACTAACGACGTAAATGAACAAGACTTCGAGCATGACCGCAAAACTCCCGGTAGTTCTGATTCCTTCAATATCGTCAAACATTTGGTTGTTTAGGACAGAACAATTAAGGAAGGAATTTTTACAATAGACCGACAGAAAAGGAAGCAGTCAGACGAAGACCAAAACAGTTCATGTGGTGTGGTATGGTTTGCCGTATACTGAACAGTTGGCAGTTTGGGTGAACTCATTCAAACCTGATCAATCCTGTTGGTCTATCCGATGGGGTATGTTGATGTTTTTGACTGGCAGAAAAGAATGTGAGATTGATATGAGGGGCAGAATAGAGTTCAAATTTTCAGCCGAGATCGTTGTGTAAGAGTTATGGATTCCAGTGGGCTAGGCTCCTGCAGACGTGGTACAAGACAATACATCAGACAGAAAGACAGAGACCCATGACTATTCAGTAGGTAATTATGGTTCTGAAGGACCTGAGGGCAAAACAGCAATAAAACCATTTCATGTTTCTGATCGTTCATAGCTGTGATTGATTAAATTGCAATGAACTACTAACATTCATTTCCAAAAACACTTCAAATTACGAGTTAGTTTTGGCCAATATATCGTGAGTAGTAGATTTTAGAAATTAACTTTTTCACTTCCCTGTGCGTTTCTTTTATGGATTCTTTTATGGATTTTATGCCGAACTCTTGTTGATTTCATCAAAATTATCCGACAGTTAGCGGCGAGGACCGGTACAAGCTATTACAATGGGTCGACAAACCATCAGGCAGACAGACGTAGACCCATAACTATTCAATTGGTAGTTTTGATTCTGAGGGCCTGTTGAACAGTTAGTAGAGTGCTTGAGTCCATTCTACTCAGCGTCAACATTGCACAGCTGGATAGGATAGTCTAGGTTTTTCTATTGGCCGAGTATGAACCTTTGATATTATTGACAGAATCGAGTATCAAGTTCCGGCCACTCTCGTTGTTGAGACCTAACAACATAAGTGGACAAGACTTCGTGCATGACCCAAACCTCCCGGCAGCTCCGCTTCATGCGAGGCACTGAAATTACTTACTTGTCCCCGATTCGGAAGACAACAAAATTCAAAGCCCGAGCAATAACAGCTCACTCGCACAACAAAGCTCGGGCGTAAGTGAGGAAGTAGGGAACGAGGCCTTTGTGATGAAGGGCCAGGTGGCCATTACAACTCCGCCAAATTGCTCTCTTCTCCCCCAGGGGAGTAATGAGAGTCTCCGCGGCAAAAAGGGCGGGAGGCCTCCGAAATTACCTTCGGAAGGTTTGACGACGGAATTACCCAAATCGTCGAACAATGTCACTCGTTGTTCGGTCTCCATCAGTGAAGGAAGTTCCTGCAGGTCGCTCTTTTTCTCCCTTCGTGCTCAGCTGCCCCCCACGGTCCGCAGTCCGCCCGCAGCTTCTGCCCGCCGACGCCGTTCCCTCCTGGTGGCCCCAAAAGTAAGTTGAAGTGACAATTTGACAGTACGATAATTATGCGCATGCGCGAAGAGAGAGAGAGGCACACGGTACCACTACCGGATAAGCAAAAATCATCCGCTTTCATACCACTTTTCCAAAATGTGTTTTACCATGATCTATGATTAATAACCCCTCAAACTGGAGAGAAAAAAATGTACTGATATAGCTGATATAACGGTGAAGGGGTCCTTAATTATGCAATCATATAAAAAATGAGACTAAAAGTGATGTATAATATATATTTTTGGTAAAAAAGAGAACAAAAAGTCATCTAAATTGGTATCCTGATGTTGTATTTAAAATTCATTTGCATTAAATACTCTTAAAAGACGGAGAAATTAGGGGTATTAAAAGCATTTAAAGTTCGCGCATGCGCAGTAACTACTAAAGATGAGATTGTGTTGACATTCATGGGAGATGATTTAAACTTCCTTCCCTAACCAACTACATGAGCAAGATCGGACGTTTAGAAATGAGAAAATGATGCTTGATATTATACGTTTTCGGCGCATGCGCAAAGTGGTGTATTAATTCGTGAGCACTGAAACGCATAGTGGACCATATACATTCAGACTCAAATACTTTCTGGCAATGTCACCAAAATTGGAAAAAAACTGTAGAAATTTTGTGCAAGGTCTTACGGACATACGACAGACAGTTACGAAATGCCACTAGTTCAGAATGGTTTACAATATATAATGATAGTGGAAATATGAATTTTGGTGAGCGAAATGTTGTTCGACCTCGTAAGACTTGTTTTAGATGTATTTTAACTTCTGAAACTATTATAAACAACTTGTTGGTGTCTATTAAGAAGAATGTCAACTAAATCAATAATTAGCAGCGTACTTGTACTAGAGAATATTCGAGGTTTTTCATATTACGTAGTTTATGAGACCAACATATGGTGATAAGGAATGTGTGAATGTCATTTAACATGAAACCACTCACAGGGACTACATTACGTGGACTACTACGCACTCTCCGTTCACCCCATCCATGGTTTAATTTGACAGTTCTGAAACGTGTTTCAAAACTAAATCGATATTCTTAATCGGACAAAAAAATTATCAAGAATAAAAGGGGAATTAGCTGTACGAGGAGACCTTCCATCGCCTCTCTCAATATAAAATTCAAAATTTCAGAAGGTTTGATGCACAACTAGACTGAAATTGTGGGCGAACAAATAACACAAGTCCGCGTGATTGTTGATAATTGAAAGTCAATATTCATTCTCGAATACATGTTTTGTGATGAGATCAAATCTGTTGGAACTTCTTCTCTATCACATCTAGTCTAGTATCAGGTCGCATTCTCGATCTTATGTCTAAAACTGGGGAATTCGGTCCAATCAGCACTGTGAGCGTTGGCACCACTGAAATCTAGCGGAATTTTTCTGTAAACCCCACGTTTTTAGGATATGCATCTTGAAAAAAAAAGTTTTAAACCCCCCTGAAAATTTCAAAAAAAGTCAAGGCGGCCTAAATTTGGACTTTTTTTGAAGAACTTTTTATGAGGAATCAGGTCCCAATCCCCTCCCAAGGTCCGTAGCTCAAACCATTCCCAATGTATGGCCCGATTTATGGTGCCAACATTTATCCACATTTACATTAACATTTGCATCCACATTAACTACATCACTAGGTTACTGCAATCAAAACAAACACAAGAATTTTTTTTTGTTTTTTGTTTTGATTGCAGTAACCTAGTGATGTAGTGAATGTGGATACTGGAGTGAACTCCTAAAAGGGCTTATAGACGATACACAGGTTGAAGCATTCTGATATGCATGCTCCGTCTTACGAAATTTAAAATTTTCAAATGAAATATTTTTCCATTGTAATCGCTCTTGAAAAAACGCTTCAAATTCTTTCACTGGGGTTTATTATTCAATGATTCATGATTTGAATTTCTGCTAAGCTTTGGAGTGTGCGTGTTTCACAGGTGATAGAGCGATTATTGAATTTCAGGGGGCACACAAATATGATCAACTGATCAATCCAAATAGGTATTTGGGTTGAGAACCGATTTAAGTGCTCTATGCATATCTCCTGAAATTCAATATTCGCTCTATTATCTGTGAAACACACACACTCCAAAGGTTAGTAGGAATTCAAATCATGAATCATTGAATAATAAACCCCAGTGATTTTAAATTATGATTATCCCAGCTATTATGAGTTCCAATGCCTTCTTGAGTGACAGTAGATTACATAGTACATACATCGTAATGTCTACAGCGCTTTGGAACTGTTAAATTCGTCCTGACGACAGAAAGACATTACATCGTATGTGAGGAACTGCCCGTACTATGGTGCGATACTCGGGGATCAAGATAAAACCTGGGCTAAAACCAGATTGGTCGATTTGGTATCGGAAGACAGCAGTAATGGTCATGTGTTTCCTGCCGTTCATGAGGATCTTGCCTGCGAGCATTAAGTCAAATCCTCACCAAAGCATTTCATGCAAGGAGAATTCAATGACTTGATGAGAGATTGGCAAGGGATGCAGCGACATTCCAAGTTTGATTGAGGTCTTCGGGATTGAGTACATACCTTCAGAAAGAGAATTATTCGTGAAATCATCCAAGAATTAAATTTTGAACAAATGGAAATGGAATTTTCAATAACAGGAACACTTAGGGCTGATGTTTTTCGGTGATTTTATTTTAGTGTCATCTCTTTGTTCTAAACATTAGGGTCATCTTCTGAAATTTTGCACATCCAAAGTCATTTCAAACCATCAATTTACGGAAAAACTAGACGTGATAGGAAAAATTTCTAACGTACCTATTTGAAATCAGCACAAAAACTCCTTTCGGAACCAAATTCTCTTTTTCATTTATCAATTATACAGTTGCATTTTGCAGAGATGTGTAATCAAAAATAGCAAAAAATCGAACATCAGATGGAAATACCGTAGGAATAACGATTTATCAATGTTCGCCCCACAATGCCATGTCTTTGTTAATGAATATTGAATGTTCTGAAATAGTTTTAAGTACTAAATCAAAATACTGATTGAACAAGAACGTAATGAAATGAATCGGTTGAAAACTCTCGTTTGAGCTGCGTTTGAAAGGATTCTCTATAACCCCCCCCCCCCCAACGATCCTCCTGTCAGCAAAAGCAAACTTCCGAAGTTTATAGCTCTACTAGACTAAAATTGGGATTGAACAAAATAAGAATAACAAAAATCGTAAAAGAATTATATCGTTTTTTTCACGGATTCGGTATTTAGAATGGTCTTAGACAGATTTGTATTCAAATATTTTTGTTTCACGTTTTGGCTGTCCAACAAGCCACCCTGAACCAATTCTAATAAGCGTGTGTATTGGGGAGGCCTTGCTCCAGAGGGACGCCCTAAAAACTCACGAAAAAGCGATGCTCCACCTCATTGAAATAAACCTGACTAAATAGGAATGTTGATGTTTCGCTGGTTGCTATGTGGCAAGTACTGATTACATATCAAGCGGATCGAGATGCTGAATTATTCAGCGACGGCAGGGGATTGAAAGGCCATCAAGTTATTAATCCATCATTTCACCTATAGCGCCATCTTGCCAGCCCGGACCAGACGGTTGATTTAAGACTCCGGTTTCACGCCTCAAACTCTGTAATCTCGCCGTTTACCCCCCTTCATTTGCATATCGTCATTTGCATATCAGACGAGCCATTGTATATATTAGTTTGTGTATCGATATGAGGTGGAGACCCAGGGGGAAAAATCAGATACATTTGTTGAGTGTGAAAACGTACCTTGAGATAACTAATCAAACTCCAAGAACTTAATGCTTCGACATTACAGGGTGTGACAGACCTAGTGATAAAAACTGTGAGATGGATTCTAGAGGTCATTGTCAACCAATATCGCTTCATAGGAGATAAGCCTTTTTAGGATATTGGTTTCCGAGTTATATTTACCCAGGATACCGTCGCTTTAAGTCTATGGCTAATTAACGATAACATCCTTTAGCTGCGCTTTTGGTTCATTATTCAATAATAAACCATTGTAATCGCTCTTGAAAAAAAATTGTAACCCCCATGAAAATTTCATGGTTTACGTTTCAAGTGGTGTAGAATCCAAATCTGCAATAAATTTTTTTCCGTCCGTCCGCCGTACGCACGATTTCTCCCATACGGCTGGAGCAAAAAATCTGAAATTTTCAGGAAAAATCAATATTGGTCCGACAACGCCCCAATTCTTTACCCAGCACTCTCACTTAATTTAAAGTGCCCTTTAATTGTTGTCAAAGTTTTGTAAAATCCCTAAAAGCCTCAAAAAAAGTCAAGGCGGCCTAAATTTGGACTTTTTTTGAAAAACTTTCCATGAGGAATCAAATGAGACCCTCCCCAGGTCCATAGCTCAAACCATTCCCGAAGTATGGCCCGATTTATAGTGCCAACATTGCATCCACATTCACTACATCACTAGTTTACTGCGATCAAAACAAAAACAACGACGTTTTACTTTGTTTTTTGTTTTGATCGCAGTCACCTAGTGATGTAGTGAATGTGGAAACTGGAGTGAACTCCTAAAAGGGTTTATTGCCGATACACGGGTTGCTCCTTCTTACGAAATTTAAAATTTTCAAATAGAATGTTTTTCCATTGTAATCGCTCTTGAAAAATAAACTCTGCAAATTCTTTCACTGGGGTTTATTTTTCAATTTCATTCATTTGGCTTGCATTCATGATTTGAATTTCTACTAAGCTTTGGAGTGTGCGTGTTCACCTAAAATTTGACAGCTTCCAGCCCGTTTTTGAAAATACAGTTAACTTACAAGTTATTTCCGAAGCTTATTATTATTATTTTCAAAATATTTGAACTGCAATAGCGGCCCTTAAAAGTTCGTTTGTAGGACGTTCCTGCAAAGCACGGCTTTCTAAAAGGAGGGACGCCTATTAAAATCAGGGAGGTATACCTAGGTCAACTCCAACTTAATTAAAAACTGAATTCAAATTGGTTTTAACCATTCCAAGACTAAATCCGTGAAAAAAGATCACATATTCACACACACAGAGGTGTGTACGAATATGTGTTTCAGTGGATGGTAAAGAACTCCGATAGTGCTCTGAATTCCTCATTTCTTTCCAGTGGGTGTAATTGCTTTTAGAGGGCGCTGGGGACTGCGACTACCGATGCCGTCCGGGTGGCTACACTAGAAACTGCAGTGAGGTGCTCCAGAGGTAGTCGTAGGACAGTAAATACCCTCTGCCGTGCATGTCGGGGTAAAAATGAGAACCGGTATCATGTGGTGCAGCAGTGTCCACGAACTCATGGTGGCCGCATTCTCCGTCATGAAGCTGTTGCCAAGCAGATAGCTGGTGCATTATCATCCAATGGCTGTGAAGTGGAGAGAGAGAGAGAGACTGTATCATATGCTGAGTGACCAGGGCAAGAAGCCAGATATCGTAGCCATTAAGCCCAATTGGTCTGTCATAATCCTGGATGTCCAAATTGCCAGTGGCAGCGTGGACATGGAGCAGACCATGGGCTAAGAAAAGTAAATATGACCGAAACGACCTGCGGCAAGTGGTACCTAGGCTGAAGGGAGTGGCGCCCAATAGCATCAAAATTATGGTTACAACCGCGTCATGGCGTGGAGTGTGGTGCGGGAAAAGTGCCATAGAGTTACTCGAGCTGGGCATCTCGTCGGGAGTACTTCGTGGTATCACCACCCTCCTAATCCGGGGCTCTTACTTTAACTGGTGGTCATTCTATAGGGTCACTTCCTTCCATCTTCTCTCCCTCCTCCATCAACCTCAACTTCCCAGGTCCTAAGTCCCGGGTAAACCTAGGCGTCCTTCCCACGTTTAGTTTGTTTAGTTTTATCGTTTTTATTTAATGGTGTGCCCTTAGGCCTTTGATAGGAGATTTAAAAAAAGCATATATGACAAATTTTGTGCAATTCTCAACCAATTTTCGTGATTCTTCTTTTTGATCAATCCCAATGTCACTCTAAAAGTGCAACGAACCTCGAAAATTTCGAATTTTACTACGGAAAAGAGAAATGGGAGGAAGTGATGCAAAAAAAGAAGTTTTTTACCGACGATACTCAAGCTCTAGCTCTCTATTGATTTTCGTGATTCTTATTTTGTTCGATCAACATTTTATTCTAGTTTTGCCACAAATCTCGCAGGATTTGGCTTCGCTGAAAATGGAGGAGGTAGTGGTATCCAATGATTTCCATCGCTCAAAAATTAATTTTGGAGAGTGGTTGGGGAAGTGCGGTTCAACAGTGTCTCGTCAATTTCAATATATCATCATCATCATCAATGATTGCTGCTCTTGTGAGAAGGGGATTCCTGGTAAGCAGTGCTTGCAGGTTCTGCAGGTTTTATCCGATTTTAATTTAATTTGTAGAGAATGTGCCGGTTCAGCACATGGCTGATGGTTTTCTTTGAACTTCACACTCAAAAGTCATTACTTCGCTCTGTGCAAAGGCAAAGGCGGAAAACTCTTCTTTCCAAAATTTGTTAAAAGAGTGAGATTTTGATTAAGACAAGGTTTGAGATTTTTCTACCTCAAATTATGCTGTAAGGAAGTTGAATTGTAATATTGAAATAAAAAAGTGGAATGCAAATCTATTCAACGTTTAGTTATGCTGTTTTGCTACAAGGAGAATCAAAGCACTTCAGAGAGCCTCATAAACAAACGACATTCGAAGTTTTCGGTTGAGGAATGGAATTCGAAAAGAAGAATAAAAGGCAAATGCAAAGTGAAAATGAAAAAAACACGAAAAATAAGTGTTGCATTTTAGAAGGACGATAATTACTGGAAAGGGCTTTGGGTGGAAAGTAACAAAGAAGGATCTTCTCTCTAATTGTGATTCGCTCCCCGCTCCCCAATCTTCCACCTCTACCGCCATTTTCCTTCATTCAGAATCCTTCCTGAACCAGCAGAGTTCTGAAACCTAATGTCCAAGCCAGGGACTCACAAAAGGGCCCTCTGACAAAAAGCCCATTACCCCATTCAGGGGATCCCCGAAGAGGAATAAGGGTGGAGAAAGATGAAGTAGAAGAAGACGAGGCGGTTGGGGGGACTCCATCGCGAGTCTTGTCTCAGGGGTAAAAAACGGCGCTAGGAGGCAGCTAGAGGGGTGGCGGTGGTGGTGCGAATCACAATTATTTCGTCTAATTGCTCAAAAAGGGCTTTTTCACATGAGTTGTTTTACTCTGTGACTTGTGGGAGGGAAGGGCTCAAATGGCTCGGAATGGAGGAGGCAGAAGCGCGTATTGTTCAACAACCCTTTCTCCACGGCTTTTTCGTTTCTCGCGTTTCCTCTCCTCATTTTTTTTTTCGCCCAGTTCTTTTTCGATGTAACGCCGTTCGCTTCCTATTTGTCTCAACATCCAGTTTAAGGTTGCAGATAGTTACACCCAGTACTGGCTTTGTTTCATCAATATAACAATCATCAAACTCTTCTTTACAGTTTCCCACAGACCTGTGTGTGTTCGCTCCTGTTAGTCTCGAGGCGAAAAGTACAGTACTCCGTTTAAACAGGTTCAGTTAGGCCGTGTTTAACTGCAGAACGCTGCCCAAACGACGAACCGCCGATGCCTCATTCTACAGTGTCTTGTCAGTGCTGTTTTGGTGGAGCAGCTATTTGATTAGCGATATTTGATCGGCTGTTTAATCAAGCCAATGCTCGCGCACTGGCCTTCATATCCTTGACGTAGGGGCGCTTGCACAGTTCAAAATGTGATATTATAACTTCATATTTCTAAATCGTGAAAGTTAGGATGAAAAAAAGGAAAAGGAATTTTTAGGAAAATTAACAAGAAAATGAATGAATGTTAGACAATTCCTATTACATAGACCTGAAATTGGTGTGCAACTACCAGAATTTGGTTGGGGTTGAGCGACATCAGCCCACTCTACTAGCAAACATTGAAATCAAATACCATGATTACTCTAGTGGTAGATTTTCGAACCCATCTAGTTGACTGAATAGATCACATGATCCTACGATACTAAGAGAAAAATTTTCTGTATGGACATAGGGATTCTCCAAGACGATAATTATTATTGTCTTGTCAATAATCACCACTCCATGATTGAATATGAAAATACGTTTACATTAACGTATAAAGTCAAATTTAAGAGTACCTACACCTGGCTTTTCTATTTTGATGGCGCAAAGTGGCAGAAACGGTTAAGCACGTTTAAGCTAAAATACTCATTTTTGTTTCCGAAGAATTCTGCATATCTGCTTCCAAGGGAAATTATCCTGATGTGGGTATTTTGCATAAAATACCGCCGTCACTTGTTCGGCTTCTCTTCCTATTGTCATGTTAATTAGTGAAGGACACATATTTGCTGTGGACATCCCAAGGCCATCATTAAGGGGGCGACGGGGTTTGAGCAGTGCGGGACGTTTCCATAAGCGGTCATATCTGTCGTGTTCGATGACATTTCGTCCCACCCGGATCCTCAAATCATCCTCGCCTCCCGACCTCCGTGTAGCCGGATTACAGAGGCTCGCCACAGCCCCCGGTCGCTAAGCTCAGGAAGCTGAATTGGTTGCTGGGTAGGGAATCTAAACTATCTACTCATAACGACTTATAAATTAAGTTGATAGATGATTTGTATTAATTTAAATCAGTTGTAAAAATATTACAAATGAAAAAAAAAAAAAAAAACATATTTGCTAACCGGTGGGTAACCAGTAGGATAGTTCATCATCCCACCGATCTGACTACCCCCTGAAGTTAGCAGCATGCTCTTATCATATCACCTGCAGCAAAGTTCCGCAATGTGAATAGTGAAAATCTGCAGCCAATACATTATTCCAATCGACTCTAGGTTTCATACTGTCGCCAGTTTAGACCAGCTCAAAAAGGCGTTCGGCTGCTTCAATATACACTCTGGGGGTGAATACATTAAAAATGAGTTCAACTAAATCTAATCTTCAGAAAAATCCTTCAGAATGTTTTACATTTTCAACTAACAACTAGAAAAGTAATAATAATAATAATAATAGTATTTCAACAACAGAAGAAACAAGACAAGAATACTTCTTCTACGATAAAAATCATATCAATATGGCTGTTAAACGATAATCACGAGCTTAAACGTTCAAGAATGAGTGTGTGACCTAAACAGAAAATCAACCTTTCTTGCAAGTTCTGATCAGCTGTTTAAGTACTGTACAACTGGGCAGAATGAAATAGCTTTTCCGTCTGAAAAGCTTTTTAATTTACAAATCCCCTTGAAAGAAAACTGTACGTTTTGCAACAACCAGCAGTCACATGTTTCATTCATATAACAATCATAAAAATTCGTTCTGTATGTTTTTGTTCAGTAACTAACGCCGTTCTCTTCATGTTTCTATCAACATCCAGTTGAAGCTAGCAGACAGTTATAACTTGCAGTGAATGTTTCATCAATGTAACAATAATCATACTCCAAAAACTTCTGTAAATTTTTTTGTCAGAGCTTAACGATGCTTGTTCTCTATTTGTTTCTAGAGTTGTAGATAGTTGTGGCATTCTGTGGTAACTCTGTTTCACCTTATGTCAATAATCCGTCGCTAGCTTATGAACCTATACTTGTTTTTTTGGTCCGATTGCAACCAATTCGGGGGATAGATGGGTACCAGGATGGTATTCCACGTATTTTATCGCAATTTTGATGAATATCTTGAAAGTAGCACGTTTTATTTATAATCAAACAGAACAATCCGAATTACCATCGCACGAAGACATTTGAATCCTTGTCAGTCCTCCTGTCCGCATCACGATTACAATGTTGATCAAAAGCCATAACTTCCAGCCGGGCGGTTGGTGTTCTGGAGACTCGAAGCATGTTGGTATACGATATACCCACAACCTCCTCCAGGGTCGATTAAAGACGTGTTTTTCTGACGTCAGTGAAGGCGCTCGAGAGCTGGGACCCCATTATATTCTTTCCTGAAACAATTATCTCTTGGTAGCATTAGATTTTCGACGGGTTTGTAGTGATTACGCGGCCGGGAAGGGGTGGTAAAGGCGGTGGGAGGCGGGGAGGGCTATGGTAATTGCGTACGAACCATTACCAGGCTCGGCATTATATGGTAATCGGATCGTTTTGTTAAAAGATAACGGCGACCTGGGGTGTTGAAGGGGGTTCACAAATGTGAGTGACCTGAATACTGATCGAGTGGGATTTCTATCATCCCTCCCACAAGAGTATCCAACCCTTATTTGATGCAGTTGTTATGAACCGAAACCTTTCGAAACAGAAACTACCAAAAAGCGAACTCTACCAGGGCTTGTTACTGGTTAGTTCATTCTTCGAAAATCAGATATATTTGAGGGAGAGAGGTCGACACCAACTGGGAGAGAAAGTATTTATTTATAAATTTAATAAGTCTGGCCAAATAGCTAATTACAAAATAATTAACGGATATAAAGGCAATGGTAAAAAGAAAAGTTAAGGGCGTATTCTATAATAAACAATAATTACAAGAACAACAATAATGTAAATTAGCAATAAACATCAATTGAATTAAGGAATAAAGAAAACAGTTAATACACTTGACAGAAAATGAAGAGGAGTGGAATAAGCCCAGATTTAAATCACCAGACAATCGGTTGTTCAAACGCTGAATAAGTTGTATTACAGAATTTCGGAGGATATTCGTCAAAGATGGCCTTAAATGGAAAGTGAGGTTACATGTGGTTTAACAAGGAGATACATGAAACTTCAGTTGACTAATAAAGTCTGGACAGTAAATTTGCTCGTGAAGCAAGCCCGTACGAAAACATCGAATCCAGCTCCATTTCGAAAGAGGTGAGGCAGTTTTCTACAACTGTAGTGATCTGATAGGTAACCTTTCTTATACGAGATGCAAATCGGGAATCGCCACTGTACACGCTCGAGAGAGTCCTTCGCATTTTGGTAGATGGGTGACCATACAGGTATTGTTAACTCAACACTAGGATCCATACCAAAAGGGGCTAATAACGGCCTTAGTGTACACGGGTATGTGAATCTCTTGCATTTCGCTTCAAAAACCCCAACATCTGCAATGCCTAAGAGATTATTTCCTCGACAAGTTGCAAGAAAGACGAACTTTTGTCAAACTGTTATCCAAGATCCCTAACAAATGGTTTTTTTGCTGCAGCACATCGCTCCCCAGGGAATATTCATGATGAATGGGTGAAGAAGATCTTGTAAATGTTGTGACTAATATCTTGCTCACATTAAGGTAGAGTTTGTTTGACTGGTACAATTTGCTGCTCAACAACTTTATAGATGACAAAAATTTGGGTGAACTGTTCTGACCATAAAATTGGAAAATACGAGGAAAATACGATAAAAACGTGTTGATTAATGTTTTATGGGGGGGAACAGGCTCGAAGAAGCCATTTTGAACGTAGGAGGATATGGGTTATTCGGAATCAGCATCAAATTTTCTAACCAAATTGCCCCTAAAAAGGTTTGCCCTCCTAGAATCTAATTTTGCCCCAGTACGCGGAGGTTTTCATAATTCATTGCAGTGTCACATCTAGAAACGCTTGCCTTTGCAATCGTGATAATAGTTGAGAACCCCCCCCTCCCCCCCCACTTACCTTAGGTTACTGTGGCTTCCTATCATCGCTCAATATTTGCGTATTCACAGACCACCTTCACCTGAAAAATTATGTTACTCACAACTTCTAAAAAATAACTTGAAGCAACGTTAGAGCGAAAGCTCAAAAAGGAATGCGAAACTTGACGAAAGCAAGCAAACAGAGAAGCTCAGATGAATTAGATTTATGATAAATATTCACTGATCGGGGAGGTAATGCGTAGGGAGCTCGCGTAAAGCACTATAGTCACTGCAAGGGACAAACATGGGTAAAGTATTACTGTGAACATCTTAAAATATCGTTCCAGTTGAACATTTTTTATCTGCTGATTGTAATATTCTTACCTCAAATAACCAAAGTAAAAAGGATAATGTACTTAATAAAGTACTAATTATTGTTAATAGCGTATGCGTTAATTTTGGTTTATTATTCAATAATTCAAAATTCTAACCCCCCCCCTGAAAATTTCATAGTTTACATTTCAAAGGTTGTAGAATCCGAATCTGCAATAAAAATTTTTCCGTCCGTACGCCGTACGCACGATTTCTCCCAAACGGCTGGAGCAAAATATCTGAAAATTTCAGGAAAAATCGATATTGGTCCGACAACGCCCCAATTCTTTAGCCAGCACTCTCACTTAATTTAAAGTGCCCTTCAAGGGTTGTCAAAGTTTTGTAAAATCCCTAAAAACCTCCAAAAAAAAGGCAAGGCGGCCTAAATTTGAACTCTTTTTGAAGAACTTTCCACGAGGAATCCGAGCCCCTCCCCAGGTCCGTAGGTCAAACCATTCCCGCTATATGGCCCGATTTATGGTGCCAACATTTGCGTTATTTTGGTTTATTGTTGTTTTTGTTTTGATATCAGTAACCTAGTGACGTAGTGATATAGTAATGTGGATACTGGAATGAACTCCTAAAAGGCATTGTAGCCGATACACGGGTTGAATCATTCTGATAACCATAAAAGAAACGCTGCAAATTCTTTCATTGGGGTTTATTATTCAATCGGCTTGCGTTCAAGATTTGAATTTCTCTTAAGCTTTGGAGTGTGCGTGTTTCACAGGTAATAGAGCATCATTGAATTTCAGGAGGCACACAAATATGATCAACTGAACAATCCAAATAGTTATTTTGGTTGAGAACAGATTTACGTGCTCTATGCATATCTCCTGAAATTCAATAATCGCTTCATAACCTGTGAAACACGCACACTCAAAAGCTTAGTGAAAATTCAAATCATGAACGCAAGCCAATTGAGTAATAAATCCCAATGAAAGAATTTGCAGCGTTTTTCATTTTAGTATATAATTTTCAATGATGATCCATTATAATCGATCATGACATAAAAATGTTTAACCTCTCCTCAAAAGTTGTTGGCTTACGTTTCAAAATACGTAGATATCAAAAATCGAAAAAAATCCTCCCGTCAATCCGAGATATGTCAGTAAACTCGGCATCTTTTTCAATCAGTTCTAAGGGATTATAATAAAGGATTAAACTATCAAAACATAGAATTCTCACAACCTTTCAATGTAAGAGGGTCGTTATATCTTTGATTCGGATAGAAATTAGTTACCTAAATCGAATGATAGCACTTGGGTTGCTGCATGATCATCTGTTTGCTCATCAACCTCATCTTCGGATAATGAAAATTGTTCAGGTAGGCTGGTGCAGAGGCCGTCCAACGGGAGGTCCGAGCTCAACCGCATGGCTATCGAGAGCCCAAGTGTTTCAATCTTGAATGCAATTCTACGAGTGATGACAAGTGCCCCTTATAATGCCCCATCCCTTCCGATTTGTAGGTATTTATCCGTTTTGCCTTTCCCTCAAGTTGTCGACATTAGTTGTGTAAAGCAATTATTCAAAGAAAAAGCGTTCTCGTTCCCAACACATAATGTCTATGCTAGAGCTGTAGACGACATGGCCTTAACTCTAACGCGCTTTAAAACGACTTTTGCACAAAACAGTTACCTCTATCGAGCAGTAGGCGTTTATAATCAACTTCCTGTGACTGTGAAAAAAGAACTAATAAAAACAGAAACGAAGAATATTTATAAATTGTTGGTTACCCACATGCTAGAGGGTCTATGATGAGGCTCAGACTGCCAAGACGTGATTGTTTTTTGCAATTTTAGATTCTTAATTTTGTAAGCTTTATAGTCAACATTAGCGGAGAATAGTAACTAAGTATAGTCATATAGAGCAAAGTTGTTAGTAGGTAGATTGTGTATCAATTAAATAACTCATCTCCTAACACGGGCTGTTAGCCCATATTGGAGATTAATTTCCATCCTCATATTTATTAGATATATGTTATGATACTTATTACTTTTGTATTTTGGGAGGTACTTAGTATGTTTTGAACTTGCCATGCTTTAACTCGGAAATAAACAATTATATAAAAATTGCGAGAGAGGGAGGCGCGAGTTTGGATGAAGAAGCGCAGAGTTGTCTAATCAGTGTCGTAGATCAGTGATTCACGAAGAAAGGCTATCTAACACAACAATAATAAGCTCCAGCGTTTTTCTAATCAATATACAGTTTTGGCGGTTGGCAATTACCACTAGCGCGAAAAATTATCAACGAATTGCCCCTCTAAATGATAAATTATGGAACCATGGGAAAATAAATTCACTAATGGCGTCTGATAAAGTATTGTCGGGAACAAAAACAATACTGTGGGTACTAATTTGTGTAACGAACGTCTGAGAAGGTGACGTGCCGTCACACTGTCATTCATTATGTAGTATCTCCAGAGTCGACGGGAAAAAGCGGACGTCATGGAGGCGGAAGGGGTGATGGTATTCTACGAATCGTTGTGCTCCATGTACAACCAACCGTTTCCACTCGACTCGTGTACAGTGTTCAACCGTACAAAACCTTGTGGATATCGAAGGACATAGTTCCGACCCACTCTCCGATTCTGCCCACCTTCTGTGCCTATAGCCCCTCCTCCACCGTACACCCATTGTTTGCGTATATTATTCATTGGTCTTGTACCGGGAACTCCTCCACTCAAAAGGGCACTGTTCGAGGGGTATCGTAGTTGTGGAACTGACAGCCATTATCTCCGTTACAATAGCGTAAGAATTACTAACGGAGTCAAGAGAAACGGTCTTCCGTCAAAACTGTTATAGAGTATGCCTTACATTCTACCTCTGATTGTCATTTATTTTTCACGAACACACTTTCTAAATAAATAATAAAATGTCTGGTACATTACTCAGTAATGTACCGTTGTAACAGCTACGTAATAGGTTTGTAAATAAATAAAAAAGATGCAAAATTGACCAACCTCAGGCCTTTGCCACTTGAAGCTAATCTGCACATTACATTAATTACAAAACATGGATCATGATTAAGTCTGTTGTGTTTGGACACTTGCCCAGGGCTGATTGTAACCTGGTCATTCCACTAGCGCTCCAGGGAAAACCTATCACTTCAGGATTGTAGATTTCCCGGGGAAGGCCATAGTAATGATTTGTGTACATTGATTTGGGGAGAGTTGCGATTTTTTATGAATCAAGGGCTGTCCACCACAGATTTATAAATTCAATCAATCAATCAAAATCGTTTATGAGTACAACACCACCGGGCATTACAATGTAGAATAGGGGAACGAGGGGTAATACCGTGCACTTAACTTTGGAACCATACAGTTAAGGGACAGAACGTCATAAAAATGTTTTTCTTGGACGAATGGCTCTAGAATTTATTCTATTTTCGATATCTGAGCAGTTCCCTTACATAAAAGGATTTTTAAAGGAAAAACAGCAGTGAATGTTAATAAAGTGCCGCCCGCACTATGGGGTAATGACGCCCAACCCCGAGAACTGAATTATGTTCCCCTCTCAACCGTCATTCAACCCATTTTTTCCAAAGTTAGAAGGTTAAATGTATTTATAAAAATAAAAACCATGAAAACATTCAATAAACTATAGTTAAAATGAACGACGATTTAGAAATAGGTAAACTACAGTCTTGTATGTAGAACTTGTTTGAACCCTCATAAATACGAGTATTAAGCGTTTCATTCCTTACAAAATTATAAAATAGCCTTGCATACATCACATAGTGCGTTATCAGGTCGTACCATGGAACACATGTAGTGGCTGCTGTGATTGCAGTGCTCGCAATTCCACTTTGGCGAATTATTATCGGCTTCTTGGCAAATTGTACACAAGCTGCCCACAAAAGACGAAATGAAGAATTCTTCAACATCTTCGTCTGTGTTTACAACAAGGTCTCCCTCAGAGATATCTCCCCAGTCATCACTGTCACTGCTCTCACTTCTGGTTCTCTTGCGCTTCTCTTTCTTTTTTTGAGGTCTTTCAATTTTTTTCATGATTTCCACCTTTCTTCTTCTTCTTCTGAACCCCATCTCTGCTACTAGTAGTGAGTTGATCAAAATCCAGCTGAATTTGGCGCTTTGTTGGTTATTTGTTGTTCTTTTCCATCTTTTTTTGACGTTTCAGGAATGCACGGCATTCCCCGATACGATGGGCGGCATTCCCAATGTTTACGTTTTTCGTAATTCATTCGTGCTGACTTCATTTACAATCAAAACTTAAATTTGGTTAGTGCTTCAGAAAGATGATGAAATTCTGCGTATATACATGAAAACTAATCTAAAAAAGAGTTGAAATGGGACTTACATTGCTTATTTCCGATGCACAAGAAATAACATCAAACGATTCGGAAAAATACTCACTGCACTCACGTCAAGAAGGCTAACTTTGCAGGTAGGGTAACGCTAGAACATAGTTGGCGGGACATTTCTCTAGGATCGGCGCTCATTCCCACGTTTCTGGTGTCGATTCAAACATCCGAAAGTTCCCCTAAGTTCGAAATATACTACTACCCCATTTTAACAGAGAAATACCAAATACTTAGGGCATATCTTAGCTTTATAATATATGTTTACTGATTAATTCCTAATACCAAGTATCTATAGAACTTTGGACAAATTCGATGACAAATGAAGAAACCAATTTTCAAATCAGCGTTAAGAATACATACAATACTGTAAGAAATGAATTATTTCATTCGTTCAGATAAAAATCCCAGCTCTTCTGTACAGTAACCAAAAACAACTACGGTAAATCTACATTGAATCTTCCGAACATTTGATATTTCAACTTCCGAAAAGTTTGTGACGTCTGCGGCAACTACATTACACTAAACGCCATGGTTAAGAACGCCTGGGTTATTAGGTGACAGATAGATCGTCACTTTCCAGACTCTAATTCTAATTATTCACTTTTCCTTTGTTCTCTTCTTTCAGCTCTGCATCTCAGTAAATGATCTTTCATTTTAAACTGCCTTAAGGGTTGTAGTTATTCATTTTAACCGGTTCACAGAGTAGTAACAATAGATGTGACCCCAAAATGTAATTTCTGTACATACCGGGGAATTCGCAAACTGAGAGTCGAAAAAATGCGATGTTCCATTCATCTTTATCAAGTTGTCTGCAACATCCTCAACACATTCTGATTTCTTGAAAATAAACAGCCGTGAATATCAGCTCGAGAGTCTGGAAGGCTGTACATGGCTTAGTAATCAACAGTTTCTGAAGCGATTTGCAGTTTGAAAGCTGGGTAGCAGGTTAGAAATTTGTGCTTTACTCGTTTAATGAAGGGCTTGTGTTTCAGTAATTGGGGACCAAATAAACAGGGGTCCCCCCCCCCCCCTAAGCTTCATGACGCAACCCCCCCCCCCCCCCCCTACATGGGAAAAATACTCCTAAGCACCCCTCATTTTATCTAAAACTAAAAGCAGATTTATATAGGTATTGAAATAATTCAAACGGCAATAGACAAAATAGACAACATCCGAGCACTGTCAGTGTCATTTATAAATGTATAAATACATTTCAGATAGAAAAACAAACCATATTTCAATTAATTACCAGGTTCCATTATTATTACCTTCTATCTAGTGATGTAATATATTTTTTAATGTCGTCACGTTTCAATAAACTTTACCCCCCCCCCCCACTTTGTTTGGAACCCCCCCCCCCCAAGAATTTCAATGACGCAGACTGCGTCACAGCCCACCCTGAGACCACCCCTGAAATAACAGAAGAGTATTTCAGGATCGGACGCACAAATGTAAAGATAAACTGCATGAGTATTGCATGATTCACGGCTGTTTATTGTCAGAAATCCAAAGTTTTCAAAAATGCTGCAAATTCATTCACTGGGGTTTATTATTCAATTGGCTTGCGTTCATGATTTGAATTTATACTAAGCTTTGGAGTGTGCGTGTTTCACAGGTGATAGAGCGATTATTGAATTTCAGGAGGCACACAAATATGATCAACTGATCAATCCAAATAGGTATTTTGGTCGAGAACAGATTTACGTGCTCTATGCATATCTCCTGAAATTCAATAATCGCTTTATCCTGTGAAACACGCACACTCCAAAGCTTAGTAGAAATTCAAATCATGAACGCAAGCCAATTGAATAATAAACCCCAGTGAAAGAATTTGCATAGTTTTTTATGGTTATCCGAGTGCTTCAACCCGTATCTTGGCTACAAAGCCTTTTAGGAGTTCACTCCAGTATCCACATTACTAAATCACTACGTCACTAGGTTACTGATATCAACACAAAAACAATAATAAACCAAAATAACGCGAATGTTGGCACCATAAATCGGGCCATAGATCGAGAATGGTTTGACCTACGGACCTGGGGAAGGGCTCATTCGATTCCTCGTGGAGTGTTCTTCAAAAAGAGTACAAATTTAGGCCGCCTTGACTTTTTTTGAGGTTTTTAGGGATTTTACAAAACTTTGACAACCCTTAAAGGGCACTTTAAATTAAGTGAGAGAGCTGGCTCAAGAATTGGGGCGTCGCCGGACCAACATGGATTCCTGAAAATTTCAGATTTTTTGCTTCAGCCGTTTGGGAGAAATCGTCCATACGGCGGACGGTCGGAAAATTTTTCATTGTAGATTCGGATTCTACACCCTTTGAAACGTAAACCATGAAATTTTCATCGTGGGGGTTAGAATTTTTTTTTCAAGAGCGATTACAATGGTTTATTATTGAATAATAAACCAAAATCTTGCAGGTAACTTGATCAACATAAACGGAACTTTGCAATTTTTCTTCCGAGAACATGTCCACCAAATTATTCAGATTTTGAAATGATTTTGGGTTTTAGAAAACTGCACACCAATGGTGTCAGCAATCCATTCTTATTCATAGACCATGAGCCAGTCCAAGACCAAAATATAATAATAACGGGGTTATGGCAAGATCTCAACACCAAATTGAGACACTCTCTCGAGCGAATGCGAGCAAACCCCACTTGAGAATGCAGAGATCTGCATCCGGGATCCATACGGGGAGCTCAAGGCGTGGTGGTGCGGGCTTTGCAGAGCGAAGCAGTAGGCAGGTGGAAGGGGCGAGGTGCCGGGGGTTATGTCTGAGAGTGGGACGAAATCGACCAATGGGAGAGCCGCATTGTGTTGTAGTTGCCAGGGTGGTGGGCGGTGGAGGAAGGGGTGGATCGCCACGACTTCACCCCCCTTTGGCTCAAACGAAAACTCGTCGATTCCTACATATAATACACGTCACTTTCCATCGTCAGCTTGAAGCCAAATGTCCCAGAAAATAGCTGTTCAATTTTCCACGGATTTGGCAGCACAATTCGAAATTTGAAAAACGCATTTAAACTCAAGATTAATGAAAGTTATTAACGAGAAATCACGAAACAACTACTTTAAAGTGGGGAAATCCCCTCCTAAAGTCGGAAATTGAAAATAAAAACCAGAATGATTGTTAAGTAATGGTACAGGGACGTCTATTTACAGATTTTATTTGATTGCTTTGAAAATATCGTTACAAACACTTTTAAATATTTTTCAAAACTAGATCAAATTCTAGGTCAAACCAAAATACGAAAAAAAAAAAAAAACCATGAAAATCGGATGAGAATTCTAGTAGGTATGAGTAGTAGGCGTGGTCCATTACCCCCTCCAACAACCTTCCAAATGATGGAATATTCAAAATTTTCGAGGTTCATTGCACAAGAAAAAAAAAGTGGAGATAGGTATAACGTTTTTTATTTATTACTTCTTCAATTCACCCTCAAAGATAATTAAATTTGAAATATGATTCAAAACTAGACCGAAATAATTTTTTAACAAGAAAAGAAGTAAGTAATTTGGTTGTAAATGCCAACAACGCGCGTTTTGCGTTGTTATGAACAACGTAAAATTGTAACACAGACATTCAATTAAGATTTTTTGGTTTAGTATTCAATAATAAACCATTGTAATCGCTCTGGAAAAAAAATTCTAACCCCTCCTGAAAATTTCATAGTTTACTTTTCAAAAGGTGTAGAATCCGAATCGGAAAAATCAATATTGGTCCGACAACGCCCCAATTCTTCACTCTCACTTATTTAAAGTGCCCTTTAAGGGTTTTCGAAGTTTTGTAAAATCCCTAAAAACCTCAAAAAAAGTCGAGGCGGCCTAAATTTAGACTCTTTTTGAAGAACTATCCACGAGGAATCGAATGAGCCCCTCCCCAGATCCGTAGGTTAAACCATTCCCGATGTATGGCCCGATTTATGGTGCCAACATATGCGTTATTTTGGTCTATTATTGTTTTTGTTTTGATAGCAGTAACCTAGTGACGTAGTGATGTAGTAATGTGGGTACTGGAGTAAACTCCTAAAAGGCTTTGCAGCCGATACACGGGTTGAAGCATTCTAATAACCATTAAAAAAAAAAAAAAAAAACGCTGCAAATTATTTAACTGGGGTTTATTATTCACTAATTCACGATTTGAATTTCTACTAAGCTTTTGAGTGTGCGTGTTTCACAGGTGATTGAGTGATTATTGAATTTCAGGAGGCACACAAATATGATCAACTGAACAATCCAAATAGGTATTTTGGTTGAGAACAGATTTACGTGCTCTATGCATATCTCCTGAAATTCAATAATCGCTCTATCACCTGAAATATGAAACAATTTTTTAACTCAGTAAAACTCTATGAACAACGTAGAATTTAACACAGACATCCCAGACATTCAATTAAGATTTTTTTTCTCACAGATTCGGTCTTAGAATGAATTTCTGAAACGTATGTGTATTCAGTGATTTTATTCTCATGTTCGGGTTGTCTCACACCCGTTGGATAAATTCTATCTGGGTACTCTATTGAAGAAGCCTAAAAACCTGAGATTTGAGTACCTTCTTGTTTTTTCAATGATTCCATTATCGTTTTCTGAATCAATTCACATCAGCTTGTTTGGGTGTACTTTACTGTATAAAGTTAGCTCATTTTGACAATCCATTTTCAGCCCTTATATTGGAGTTATTTTGGATTAAGAGGTGGATTAAGTAATTAACGTGCAGTTTTTTTGGATCCCTCCTTTACGCGCGGGTTGGTTGAAGGGGTGGATAAGAAAGGGGTTGCAGGTTAGGGGATGTGCTGCACAGTACTTCAAGGTAATGAGCCACTCGACGATGACTCACCCCTAATTTTTCCCCTGTTTGGAGTCCATGAGTGAGTTTAGTATGGTGACATTTGGTGTGAGTTACTTCCTCTTTATTATTATTGGACAGATTTGTGCAGCTGAAATTTGGCATTCAACCGTCTACGGTCTGCTGACCCAAAGAGAATTTGTTTGTATGCTCAATTTCTTTTATATTCATTAACAGGAAATAATGTGTGCGTGTGCAGCTACCAGTTATCGTTACCGTCAAGCCTGATAGGTCTGCGATAATCCTGGATGTCCAGCTTGTTTTGGATGGGCAGCTTGGACTTGGAGCAGATTCGGAGGGCTAAGTAAATATGACATGAATCACTGAGGCATGTGACATAGGGGTGGGTTTTGGTGCGGCAAAAGTGGCAATTTTCGGGATGGGAATATCGGCGGGAGTGCTAAGTGGTTTCACCACCCGGGCATCTTACCTCAGCTGGTTGTCATTTTATAGTGGCCTGAAGCTGGGCAACAAAGTTTTCCGGATCATGACGACCATATTGTTCTCCCAGAAGCTGTCCCGGCAATTGCAATCCTTTCCCGTAGACCATTTGAGCGATTGAGGCTTATTGATTGAGTCTTCTTGTAGTGCTGATCTAAGTCCCAAAAGAATTGTTGGTAGTGTCTCCAGTTTATGTTGTTGTGAGCTTTCCAAGCTGTCTTCAGGGGATGGTTAAGGTGTTGTTCGTTGTAATTTTATTCCTCAATTTTCACCAAGATGTTTGAATAGAGCTGATTCGAATTGGCGTCCTTGGTTAGTGATAACGACCGCTGGAACACCAAAACGAGAAATCCAATGTTTGTGAAATGTTTTCGCTACTGTCTCCGCTGTAATGTTTGACATGGGAATGACCTCCATCCAGTTCGAAAATCGGTCAATGCACGTCAAACAGTATGTCCTACTATGTCCACATGGACTACGGCGAATCTTTCATCAGGTTTATCGAAATTTTGAATCGGAAATATGGAGTGACGGGTAATTTTGCTTTTTTGACAAGGGATGCATGCTCTAGTCCATTCTTTCACATCTTTATTTATTCCTTGCCAAACGAATCGATCACTCATTAACCGTAGTGTTGATTTTATTCCTGGGTGAGACATATTATGAATTTGATCAAAAAAATGTCGATGAAATATTTGTGGAATGATTGGCCTGATGCAGTTGTTTGACACGTCACACCAAAGCTCTTTACCGCCTTCTAGTTTGTGGCTCTTTATTTCCATTGTGGTATCCCCTTCTATCAATGATTTAAGCTCATTGTCCTGCTTTTGAGCGTCTGCTACCTGATCAAAATCAATTATGTTGATTTCAATTATTCGTGATAAGGTGTCAGCTACTATGTTGTCTTCTCCGCTTGTTGTAAATTGTGATGTGTATTGCAGTTCCTCAACAAAGGCGGGTTACTGAGAAGGAACCTATTACAGATTTTGTTTGTTCAGAGGAGAATAATTGAGAAGTTATTCCTAGTTTCTTGTATAGGAGGACGTTATTCCTTAGTTCCTTGTCAAAGATGTGAAATTGAGAAGGTACCTATTTGTCAGTTTCAAAGCAAATGTGTGTCATTTTGACAGGGAAAAAGACATCACAACTTGTATTTGAATGAAATAACGTTTAAACATTTTTTTTTAAATCTTCTTGCAAACCACGAAGATCAACCAGCTTACATTATTTCGATGGAATTCACTTCCCAAGAAAAAAATTGTATCTTAACTTCCGTTAGATCCTGAGATAGCAATGGAACGTAGATTATGCGTTGTTTTTAATTTATATATAGTATATAAGGTTCACCACATGGAAAGAGATATAAAAACAAAAGTGGTTGCATTATTTTTGGAACAATGCGGGGTTGCTTATGTAATTATAAGGACTGGGGGATAAATTTTAGATCTAGAATTGGCGATTATTTGCTAAGAGTGAATTTTTAAGGATCTGAAGCCGTCCCCGTGCAAAATTACTTGGAAAGGACACCCCACTTACCTTTGTCAGTAAAAAAGCTCGAAAAATCTAGTTTTCGATCAGTTTCGGCCCGTAGCATCTATGCATGCTGGAAATTAGGACTAACTAGAGGCCTAGAGGAACGGATTTTTTGCATCAACTGTAAGGCCTTTTATGGCTCGTTCAGCGGTTGGAATTGCAGATTTGGAATTGGAGATTTGGATTTGGGGCGTAAGCCCCTTGAATTAAAATATCAAATTTGAGGGTTGTAAACAAATTTTCTTTACGATACCAAAGGCCTAAGTATTACTGAAAATAACAAATCAACAACGACATTAATCGATTTTTAAATCCGATCTTTGGATTCTACTCATCACGTAACGTAAAGCAACGAATTTCGGGAGAGTGTTAGAATTTTCTCCTTGGTCGATCATAAAAGTTCATTATTGAAAATAAATTTCAGTCAAAATGTATTGAATAGTTGGTTTAAACCAAAATTATATACAGAAAAAGTTGAAGAAGAGTTTAAATGATGAATCCAGATCTATGTGTGTTATATACCGAACGATTGTTTTTATGATATTGTATATTAACTATGACGATTACCAACAATATAAAAAGGAAAAATGGACGTATTTAGAAGTACTTAAAATCATTTATCACACTTCTGAATAATTTCTTGAAAGCTGATTCTTGTTACCCAAGAATGCGTCGTATTGTGTTGTTACGCTATTTCCTTAGGTAAACGGTAATTTTGCTAACTAGCATAAACATCTGCAAACAAAAATATTGACAAATAAGTAGAACCGAGCACCAAAATGTTTTCATTCAAAGGGAGCTGGACTGTAATGGCCATTCCGTGCGTAATTACGAGAAACACAATAATTGTAATTTCTGTTTACTCAATCGCGTGCGCTCGAATTGGGAGCCTCGTCTCCTTTATTCCACAATTGAGTAAAAATCACGAAAATGCTAATCATTCCTAATTTGAAGTGAAGAGCAACTAGAAAGGTTGTGCGGGCAAGACTCGTTAGAGCTTAATAAAGACAATTCATAGTCTATTCATTACAATCATAGAGTTTTCGTACAGAATTTCTCCCGTTCTACAGTTCATGAGCCCATCTCTTGGTAAGAACAACGAACATTGCCATCTTCGTGCAATTGCACATCATAATCAAAGTTGGCACATCTAAATGAGCATATAAAAAAAATTTGCATACGCTTTACTATATATTTCAATAACTTTAAGAACATATAAACAACTGATGTTAAACGTGATTTCTGATAACATCTTATGAATTCAGTTCATTGGTACAACATTACCAGGTTGATCATTGTAATTTATTAGGGATTTTTATAATGTTTGCACAAGATGTTATTTTACATGTTACGCCAAGTCTACGATTTCACTCCTAACTCTACTTATAGGTGGCTTAAGTTTTTTATAACTTTCATGAGATGAACAAGTGTTTGGATCTCGGCTTTCCAACGTTATGGTCATTTTTAATTTTTTAGAGGAAAATGTTTTGAGAAAAATGAGTTTAAAAAAACATGGTTTTCTCCGCTAAATCAACGGTTTTCCACGTTCATTTTGTTTCAGTACCATGTTAAGCTTTGTTGTTAAAAAACATCTTATAAATCAAGAATTCATAACTGGAATATTAAATTCAAGTTTTTAAATCTAAATCTCTAATATTTTATTTTAGATCTTCTGAACAACTTTAATTAAAATGCAACATTCATGTGGTGTGGTAGTGGGGTGACCACATTTTTATCACTTTGAATCTTTTGTTTGAAGAACGTATTTATTTCTTCGTATTCGATTAGATCAACGTTTCGTCCTGTGAAAGATCGATGTTAGACTAAATTCTTCAGTCTATTGGGTCCACATAATCACAGTATTTACTATGTTATAACTCGATACGTTTCGTCCTGGTCTTAGTCTACAACTTACTATGTTATAACATATAAAAAGAATTTAGGCATTGACTGGTCTTGGCGAACCTGCATGCTATGCGAACAAGCATAAAAACCCATTAGAATATTTTCAAGATAATATCTATATATCAATATCGAGATTTTATTTTCTTTTATTACTTATTTAAGCTCTTCAATTCCATTCTTTAGGGTGGAATTGATGCAAGAATTTTGGAGCATAACTACACCAATTGTGATTTTTGACCGAACTGTGAAAGCTTCGGAAGTTTTTTTTAAAAAATGGCTCATTTTTAACATCTTGATTGCACGGAGCAAGTTCGGGAGGGTTATATTAGCAGCATTCGACCATAATATGAATATTGTTCGAGGTTTTGAATATTTATAAAATACTAACATTGAATCCAGTAGCATCGTTAACACAAGGAAAACTCCGATAACGTTGAGTTCACGAATTTCATAGTGCATCGGGACTTACATAATGAATACAGAATCCTCTGAATTCAAGGTTTGATCTTTGATTTATGATAATAAGAGAAAATTTTTCATTCGAAATAGGATTTATGCCTGGCTCACACATAAATTATAAATTCCCCCAAAGACCTAGTTGATGTCAATTTCATGGAAAAATTCCAGTTTGAGGGTGATCGTAAAAAAAGTGAACGTAAGGTTAGTATTTCCTTGTGATGCATTATGATAGATAATCGAATACTTCATTGATGTCAACTTTCACAATGGATAAATCTTGGAGTCACACAAGGTTTGAATTTCGCAGTACAAACTCAAGATTAGTCGGTACGTGTACGGAGGGTCTTTTATACAGAGTGATTCATAGAGGAACGTCGTAGAAAGTTTCCACCTCCGAAAATCAAGATGCGGTTGAAGATGTTAGATTACCATTCTCGAAAACAAGCTGGGCGGGTAGATCATTCGTGCTAGCCCGCCATAAAATCCCCCAAAACCAGTGGTGAATTAGCCATGAAAATATTTAAAATTTCCTTTTCCCCCCCGAGTCAGAAAAGGGACTTGAAAGGGAGGAGGTTTTCGGATTAAAACGAGAGCCGAAAGGCCGGGGCTGAATTGAAGAAGGGTTGCAAGAGCGGCGATGAGGGTGAGGGGGGATCGCACCATTTTGCATAATAAGGGGGTAGGTGAGGGAGGCCCGCCATTGGCCGTCGCTTGGCAACTTCACCCCCCACACAAACACCCTCTGGTAGCTTCTGCCTCCCCGCGGACGAGTTTATTATTCATTACTTTCATTACGAAGACGAAAAAGCCTTTGTGCCACAACTCCGGCCGTATACCAAAGCTTGTGGGTCTACTTGTATTGTTGATACTCAATTCTCAAAACCTGGGTTTCGCTAGACACAACAACTGCTTAGATACGAATCGATCTTGTAGTCAACTGCAGATATGCAGTGCAGTATTACGAACGGAAAGCACCTTTTTTAGCGTGGAAAGCATCCTACCCTAAAAAGTACTTGTCAAAATTGAATAATGAAAAATGAAATAGTACTAAATAAACACATATATGCACATTTTAAAAGAGTGAACAAATCACCATCATGACGTCATCCTTTAAGTTGTAAAAATTAATTTCATGTTTTAGACCATTCTGAACAAATTTTGATTTGTCCTTATTACAAACTGAAAATGAATCATTTATTTAGTTCTTCAGACTTCATACTTGCGTTATCTTCAGTGGAATACCTCGAATTTTTGTTTTTTTAATTGCATTACAGAACCTTAAACCAACCTTAGTCGACCATAAAAACAATTTAACCCTCTCTAACCGCCTCAAAATTTGTTGGTGCGCATTTCAAGGTTCTTGATATCGAAAGATCGAATTAAAAAATCCGTCCGTACGGTAAAAAATCTGTTCAGACGCTTTTGTACTAAGTTATTAGACCAAACTTGATGTAACTTGGGTGAATCACAAATGGGGTCTAGATGTAACCCCGTTCTAGCATCACGTTATGTCAATCCTGTAGGGTGAAGTCAAAACACTGAAATAATCAAAACGCAGAATACAGAAAAGTTTCTTACTGATACGTCTTACTTTACATTACAGTTTCTTACATCCCCTCACCTCAGAGTTCATCCGTTCACTCCCCGTAAGGGCTGGAATATTGATAGAAAAATAAAGACGTAAAAACGAATGCGAATATGAACGTGTCGGAACACGATGAATTGTGACGATCAAATCAGCTGATAATGCCATGTCATCAAGTTTTCAAGAGTTCTTTTACGAATCTAGCAAATCATAACTTTTGCTACAGTTTTATAACTATTTATAACATTTTTTAATTTCCATTTATAACATTTATATGCAGACAAGTGAAACGAAGGAAGGTGTTTTACGTTCTTTCATTCTCCACTTTGTGGGTTTCTACGTTTAGGTTGATATACGGTATGTAGACATCAACTTCTGTTTGTTACAGAGAGATTAGTAAAGTGTTCGTGTTCAAAGAGGTATATTTACGAAGAAGTCATCCTATCGACTTTAGGACATCTGTCACAAGTCAGTTACAAGCTATGGAGGCACACCAATCACCTGAAGGACCTTTTTGGCTAATTTCTATGCTATTCGATATAGGGTGACGAAACATGAATGCAGCTCTTTTTAAGGGATTACCATTACAAGGTATGGAGGCGAGAGGAGCCAAGAGACAATACACCAGGATGTCTGTCTATTAGACAGTGTCTAATAACAGCAATTTACGTAGAAAGGTTTTCTTATAACCACAAAATTGTGTTTCAACATTAATTTCATAAATAGTGTTGATAAAAAGGTTGATGTGAAAGCTTTTCACTGGTCTAGTTGGTTACTGAAATTGTAAATGGAGCTCCTTCGGGACATCTTGTATACAATTATAATATATGGAAGCGCCGAATTTGGATTATGTACCATAGACTACTGATAGTTTAGCGCGTTTTCATTATTAGTCCAATATTTTCCATCTGAGTTACGAAAATAAATTATCGAAGTTTGAAAACTTTGTGATAAGAACTTCAACGTTCTTTAAATACATACATACATACGACCCATCAATTTAATATTCAAGTACAAAAACTAATTACTGAACCAGAAACACCTATCTTCAACTTTACATTGTTCAAAAAACGTTATGTATAATAATTATGCATAGTTATTACAGTATCTTATCACTTAACAACCCGTATTTGTATTCGTCAGATTATAACTTTCACACTTTTTGATTTCGATTAGAATCGCCCAAACTCATTTTAATTATTGGAAGGCGGAAAAATGAAAAAAAGAGGTTGTTGTGTTGGGTGTTGGACACCTCATTATTTTTGGTCTTTGGTAACACGTATGTTAATAGCTTAGAATGGATATGAGTGACACAGAAGTCGATAGCAACTAATAACAGTTTTTTAAAATGTCGATACAACTACGTTGTAAGGTAATTTGCTTAGAGGGAAGCAACATGTAAAGCTCAAGTTCTTATTCAAATTTTTCAAATTCTTTACTTTAGTTTAGTAGAAATTGAAGTAGTAGTGTGTATGTAATATGTAATAGTGGCTTACATTTGCTAAAACAACCATAATGAAGCAGTTATGAAATAAAACTGTTATGATGCAGATAATGAAAAATGGGTTTTTCTGGAGTTAAACGAGATTGTTGAAGGAGAGAATATGTAAGATATTCTTACGTGTTCTAAGGTGGAATACAGAACTATTGAACAACACTGACATTACTTTAGGATATTTTATTAATTGGACGATCGTAATTGTGGGTTAAATTGCCCCGGTGATCACAGGTTTTCCGTCACAAATCACGAATAATCCAACCAAAACTTTTCAAGTGACAGCGCTTTTTTTCCAGAAACAAATCTGTATTCATTTAAACTCATCCAAATGTTCCACGTAAAAATAAAACAAATTTCATTTCACACATAATGACGTTGAATTCTATGCCTAAACGTTGAGGCATGCAAATAATAAATGACGATTTTGAAAAAATAAGAAATCTAATGAAGACGAATAGTGAACAGCTATTCAACAGAGAAACGTGTTAATTAATAAGGGATAACTTCTATGAGTTCTTTATAAACGAAAATTAACAATTTTACGGTGTTAATAACAATACAGATTACGTATCAGGGAAGTAAATCATTCCAAGAAAGTGGAATTTAGATTTTAATTATTAATGTGGTGTAAATGTAGTGTTATAGGTACTTTAAAAAAATAAGAAGTAAGAACCAACATCGATCTAGGCTACAGTGCTACACTATCCACCTCGGTCACCGGTTATTATTCGATTGAAGAACGTGATATGTTAAGAAAATTATGTAAAATAAACTATCTATCGCAATACACAGTTGCAGGATACACAGGTTCAAAAAGAAACTAACCATGGAGATTTTTTTTCTTTTATTTATGGAAAAATTTCATATAACCAATATACGATAAAACATTTTCTTCATTAACAATACACCTAATTTGGAAGGAGGAGATGATTGTTATTTATTTTCATAATGAACACTTTCGTTTGTAATATACCAAGAAAAAACAATTTGAACCACTACCCTCCTCCTCCAAAATTTGTTCTTTTACGTTTCAAGATGCGTAGAATCCGGAAACCGAATTTAAAATATTCGTCCGTCTACCATCTGGAGCTTTCTGTCAAAACTATTGAACCGAACATGTTAAATCTGGGTGAAAAATGACATTAGGGGTCTTTAGGGGACTGATTTTCATCACATTCTGTCAATCCAGTAATTTACGTATTACGTACGTACGAAAAATTAAACTTTTGTGTAATAATTTGCACTTTAAAAGCTCATTAAACACCACAATTTTCAAAAATGTGATTAAATTCACAAAACATGGCTAAAAACAGTTAAAACTGGTTGAATCATTATTGCTTTTTCCAAGTAGTTGTCTCTTAGTTTGTAGTCAAGCACCTTTCCGATCTCTTACATAATACATTAAAAATAGAAACCATAACTATCTTGGATTTCCTGGATGTTTCATTTGCTAGTTCTCGCTCGTTTTTTCTCGGTCTTGTATTAACAAATGCACTCTCATTTAGGGATTCAATAGATTCCTGGCGACCACCTTATTAACATGGGGATATTTAATTGAATGAGATGGACGTTGAAAATGGAGGAGACCGCCTTGGAAAGATGTCTCGCCCCAAGCGTGGTTTACACGGGATTTAGGACTCACTCATCGGATAAGTTATGTAAATTGTATAATGATAGGGCTTATAAGGTACTGACATACATAATACACATGTTTAGAAGACCGTTGACACTGTCAACACGCCTTTTAACCATAAATTGCTCTATTTTCACGGGGTCTGGGGACCGTCGGTTGTGGTAGGTAAATCGAGAGCTTCAAAGGGCACAAACTAGGCGGTTTTGTGTCATGTCGAATCAATTGCTGGGAGGTAATATTTAAACGCGAGTCTGTTCGGTGGAGTGAATAATGTGACCGATTCGCGTAGATATTTGGCAGGGAAACACGTTTTTGGACCGATTTAGGAATTAATCTGTCCGTTCCAATCGATCGGGTATGAAAATTCTTCTTGATTCATGTTGGCGTGGTTTGGAAAGCTTTTCTTTTGCAGCTTTTTGTTGAAACTGTATCATTTCAAATGACACCAAAAGAAACAAAAAACGGAACTTACCAAAATGGTTATCGTGGGAATCCAGTATGAAAAATGAAAACTCCTTGAGAAATACTACATCATCATTGTATGAACAATTTTTCGTATTACAATGAATGTATGTGAGCTTCTCGTCTGCAAAGAAACTGTTAACTATAGTTCCTATGGAAAGCTTCACAAACAATTGTTTGAATTTGAGCACATTTCAGAGCAAATTTTCTATATAATTTTGAGAATTAATTGTTGAGTAGTTTACCATCTTTGGAACAGTATGCATTAGCAATAATCTGCAAAAATATTAATACAATGATTATCGGCCATCTTTTTTCTTTTACTGATTTCTTTTAGGAGAATTATCTGAAATTTGAACGATTTACTGACTCAACAAGGGCTGTTCCACGGTCTCATAGATTCTCTTGGGGTGCTGGATTTTTTGGGCTTGATTATTTAGAAACAATCAGAAGTATAGGAAAGGTTGAAATTTAGAAAGTTCTCCAATACGTAGGTATGTGGTCTATACGACTCAGTCCATTCGAACATCAACATAACAAGGTTGTTTGATACCCTAATACGCTCATCTTCTGGATCACCATTGGAAAGAAAAGTTTGTCAAATGCCATCGATAAATCCACATCGAATGGAAAATCGTTCCCAAAATTACATCCAGCCGTACTGGGCATCCAAGAGTTCTGTCAAATTCGTCATTAGAAACAATTTGCTGATAGAAACAACATTGCTAAAGTGAACAATATCGACTCTTGTAAGGCAATTCCTTCAACCAACTACATCCCCTTGTGTTTGTATAAGTATAACCGATCGTGTACGAATGAGTCAATGTATAACAAGAGGGTGATGGAATGGACCAGTTCCAAGGATTGAGGCGGAATGCCAGCAACGCCAGAGGATACCAATCAAGCTAAAACGCTTCCAGTTCACGTTCAGCTTTCGCAGCTTCAAGAAACGGGAAGGGGATATCTATGTATTAAAAACATTCTGCTCGTTTCAAAAAGCGAGGGCAAAGGATTGGTAATGTCTTGGCCGGGGTGAATCATAATTTCTAACTGGTGGTATTTAAAACCCTGTGCCGTTTTGCCGAAGGAAACAGTGCTAGTGGAAGGGGGGGTAAAGACATTCAATATTAGAGGGTGAGAGGTTCCTACCTACGTTTTGTTATATAACCGGGAGGTGATGGAATGAACTAGTAACCCCTTGCAAAGGCTAACGCGACCAAATCATTTCATATCTGCAACACCAGAGGATACCCTTGCTCATACTTGGAGGATTCAAGAAATGGGATGGGGTCCGTACCCATCACAAAAGGCAATACATTTTTTCTGCAGTTAGTAATTGAAGTTCGGGATGTTACCGTTGAATCATTTAAGTAAGTCATGGTGACTCTTACCGCACAATTTCCTTGATTGTTCATTTACATATATCAGAACATCATCAACTACTATTGAAATCCAATGTATGTACTTATCTTTTGGACCATCAGAGAGATGCAAAGCTTGCTAAAGGCATTTGAACAACACTTAGACCTTCTTATTGATGGATCAAATGAGCAGCTTACTTTCAAACAGGCACATATCCATTCCGACAAAATGTTCAGGAAGTGAAAAAACCGATTTGCAGATTAGTGGAGATGTTTTTCTGCAGTTTCTCATCGGAGTAATGTGTGAGAAGGCACAGATAAAGATGCCTCGGAATATGAATCAATTTTCTCCAAAACACGAGGCTGTATATCCATTTTCACTTTGGAAATGTGCCCTTTTGATCAAAACTCATGGATTTGTACCTTTTTGAAAAAGGAAGGATTCATTCTCCATTCTGTAGGTTTCATTGAAAACTTTACTTGACTCCATATTTCCATTTGTCATGCCTGCCATCTATCGAGTCTCGTGTAAATATTCAACGTCAAGACAGAGGCGCAATGCTCCTTTTTGGATATGTCCGTTTTTGAAAACCCACGACTTATCGCCTGACGAAATTCGGAGGATATGTGCCATTTCGAGTGCAAGGCACTGAAAAAAATGTAGGAGACGGATTTGTTACCTTTTGATGCAAACACATAACTTTACCACCGGAATTGACGTGGATGTGTTCTGTTTTGTTAGGAAATGATAGGGGGATCTGATTCAACTCATATTCAGAGATACAAAATTGAGAAAAAAACGTTTTCTCCCAGATATGGATATGTGCCTTTTTGAAAGTAAGCTCCTCAAATACAAGAAGGTCAAAAATATGTACATAACAATTTTATTCTTTATATATCAGAAGATTTATATATCAGAAATCATGAATAAAGGTGAAAATACATCATGTACAAATTTGGCTCAAATCGGAAAAGCGGTTTCGGAGGAAGCAGACGGATCGTTGAAATTGGTGGTTTAGGGTGGAGCCTAGAGAGACTCTCTATCGAAATTCGTTGTAATCAGACAAACCACGGAAAACATTAATTGTAAAATCAGTTTCTGTCATACTTCACTTCGTTAAAAGCTGATCAGAATAAAGTCAGCTTAGAAGTGGGAGGTTTTAATCAAATTTGACAACGAAAAAAATTGTTTTTGTGGTCACGCCAAGCGTTCCAAGTGAAAAATTTCACTTTGCGAAAAATGTTCATCTTTGAGAAAATTTCATGTTTGGAAATGTCACTCGTCTGTTGTTAACCGAAGTTCTCCCCATCAAAGTTAGACGTCCTACGGTGAATGGGAGAGATTCGGGCACATCATTATGATGGGTATTGCTGCACATGGCCAGCTGATCCTCCATGATCAGCGAGGCACAAATTCAGTGGTAGTAATACAACATGTACAAATTTGGCTCAAATCGGAATAGCGGTTTCGGAGGAGTAGTGAGCAGACAATTTTGATCAATTATATATAAAGAAATCTGAAAATGAATGACATCAAATCGGTAACCGCCTTCAAATTTTCGTTCAAGATGTACGTTTCAAACTCCTTTGAAATCGTCAAGCACGAATCACGCAGAGAGCTTTGCTTGTTTTATCATAGCATACTCATAATGCATTCTATCAACCTTCTTCATGATTTTTTAAACACAAAAACTGATAATTTGCAGATGAGTCACAGACATTTCTCTTTTCCTAGAACAACGTTATTTTCCGTTAGTTCTGAAATGTCACTATTTGACAGCCGTCAGGCAAATATTACGTCATCATGTGTCACTCGCATTACTTCACGGTATTCCAAATACCAAACACCTCTAAGTACTATGAGGAAAAATTGCGATAAATCGGCAAACAAACACAATTTTCCACCACCCTCAGAATTAATTGCCGAAAAGCCGAAGTAATTGTTCCTAGAGGCCGGAATCGATGAGTTATTTAGCCGTTTAATTCCCGCAACCGACCCCGAGGAGAACGAATAAGTTTTACGGATAAATACTGACTGGTGAGAAAGGCTGGCGTCAGACGGAATAAAATGGAATTTCCAGAGCCGGAAAACCATTAGTTTTTCATGGCACGCCAATTGTTTAGGTACCCACGAATGTATATTTCACCTGTTTCCCGTGAGTCGGAGGACTTGGTTAAAATTTCACGGGCCCTGAATAATTTTCCGGGCTTCTGTCGTATAGGCGTTTCGTGTATTCAGTGGACCCCTTTCTCCGTCGGTTTCCATTTCCTCTTTATTCCGCGTTTCGGTGTCCTCGGTGCCACGCAAACTGTATTTACCGGGTGAATAATTGAAGGTAAATGGTAATCTTATTATCGGGGCTTCATGACTACTCGATAGCCGGGTGCTGGAATTCGCTTATATGTTTCGAAACGTGTAAGTAGGGGGTAGGTTTGAAAAGACCAGGTTTATTAACAGCGCGGAGTTGTCCGAAAATTCAATGGGATATTGAAGGCAGATAATGTTATTTACCGTGACTAAGGACTTTTCTTAAACTTTTCTTTCCATGGACAGTTCAGCCAACATCTCCCATGACATAAGGACTCCTTTCTTAAGGAAATGAAACACTAAACTTTAAAAAAAGTAAAAACGTTGAAATCATACACTTTTACACACACTCATACACTTGAACAACTTAGTTCATTGGTGACGGTAACTATGGATGTAGAGTCCCTCAAACATATATGATTAGCCCTCTCTTTTCAACAAATTTTCTTGGAAAATGGGGTATCAGGGCCTTCGGCACGACAGCACTTATGGGTGGGAATGTATTTTCTTTTTCTATTTAATTTAATTTTAACTGTTTGTGTATCGCAATGCTATACTGTTATGATAATTAGATATAAACAACATATGTGTACCCAAGTACAGTGACATTTGTGTGAGCGTTTCTGTCGATTGTGATTGTTTCGAATATCAGAAGCGGCGATACTCGTTCGTTTCCAACCCCTTATTTCGTCGGATCATTCCACGGCGTGCGGGAGTCAGAACTTTGATGAAGTTAGGGTATTGTTTTAATTTGAGTCCGAGGGGTTTCAATTTGAAAAGTTGTCGAGCATTTCGAATCACGGGCCCAAATTCAGAAGGAAGATTGTACCCAACGGGGTTAATCCATCGCATTTGTACTCGAAATCGGTAAATATTTCTGCGAAACTATTCGCCCTGAGCGAAGTTCGATGCAGTTTATTTATAAAATGGGCAAAAAACCCAATTTACAGAATGAATAATAATACTGTGTACTCTCAACAAAAACACTCGTTCAAACAAAAATTACTTTAAAAGTAGCTTTTCTCTAAAACTACTGGACCATCCAACATCCTTTTGAGGAGGGGTTAAACATTTCGGCGTATTGATTTCAGTGATAACCCTTTGTAATCGTGAAGCAAACAATTTTATAACCGCTTTAACATACTCACGTTTACCCCGTTAAGTAATTGATTTTTCCAGTTGTGTGGATTCCAAATCTGCAATATCCGTCCGCCTAGCGCCATAAAAAGTGAAGGAATTGGTGTAGAAAAAAGCTGCAAATTCTGTACTAAATAGCCCTTTAAATTCTTCAGTGGACAAAAAGTTGGCGAATAAAGCTGAATGAAACCAAGTCTACACATATAAACTTTACCTACCGAAAAGTGAACCCTACCCCAATTGAAACCAACTCTCAAATACTACCCTACTGTAATGTGCTACTATGACACTAGATTCTAAGCTCAAGAGCACGTGAAGAAGTACAAGGCAGAAATCAACCTAAAATTAAAGAAACTGTATTGGCTTCTGAGAAGGAATTCACAGCTCCCAGTCCACAATAAAATACTAATATATGAGTAACTGATTAAACCAATATGGGGGGACGGCTATGGCCCTTATGGGGCTACACCGAAAAGAGCAACGTCAAAATCATCCAATCAGTCCAGAACAAAATTCAGAGAAGCATAGTGAATGGTGAGTGAGAGTCCCTTTAACTTTCAATAGAGCGGTTTATGCAAAAATATAGTTTCAAGTTGATAAATATAATAATATTGATAATAATAATAATTGTAAAAATAAATAAAAAATAACATGTAACAGCATGGTAATTTACAACATTTCTGACATCATTGGTTCGTTTTCTTTTGAGACGTCGGTGATGCCGTGACCTATTCCACGAAGAGAGCAATTTATCAAGTGCTGTAGTGTTGTGCTTTGGACAGTGTATTTTCCGAAAGCGCTGTTCCGATTTCGGTCAAATTTTGATGTATTGTTCAATTGTTTGTTGCATTTCCATGCCGGAACTTGTGCCACGCTGATTTCGGTGAGGGCCAGCTGACCACTTAACGACAGCGAAATCGTGCACGAATCTTTCCAACTCAAACAACAAAAGACAAAAATGAAAAGCGTCCATCCTCGTCAGTTGTGTGAGCTAAAAATTCTTCCGAACGCTGTAGGACGTTGAAAATATGCATATTATGATAAATATGCTATTTTCGAATCTCCTATTGGCATTTTACCTGGTTTGGGGCTCCCCTAGTGAACTTTTGGGACATAGATTTGGGTATCAGGGCCGTCTACATGGCAGCATTTATGGGTGGGGATGTATTTTTCTGCGTGTCAGAATGTGTAGAACATATTCACAATTTTATACTCACCACTCCTCCGAAACCGCAGGTCCGATTAGGGCCAAATTTTGATGTAATGTCCCATTGATTGTTGTATTTCCATCTAGGAAATTGTGCCAAGCTGACTTCGATGAGAGTCAGCTGACCACGAGCCTTAATACCAATCATAACGGTAGCAAATGCTCGAATCTTTCCAATTTACCGTGAGACGTCAAAATTTGATAGGAACTCAGGGACGTTAAGATCGGACTGAAAGGCTCCATCCTTGTAAGCTGAGTGAGCTCAAATCTTTTCTTTTCAATGCAAAATGTTAAAAATTGTTAATAATGCTACTTCCGAGTCTCGTATTCCCCCTTTTCCTGGTGTGTGGCTCTTCTATTGAACTTAGGGACATAGATTCTCTCGTTTTTTGCTCAAACCAGATCAGCTGATACGTTATTAATTTAAGGCTTCACCAATCTAAATTACATATGGGGGCATGTCATTAGTTGATTGCTTCATCTGTCAGAACACACGATGCTGCACGAACTGTATAAGGGTGCAGAATTGATCTACCAAAACGGAGGACATTTTGAGAACCTGTTGAAGTTGGAGTGCATTTATTATTCAATGATCCCAACTATAAGAGCTAGGCATCAAAAGTTCACCAAACCACGAAAATTACATTGATATAGAGCTCTCTCCACTCCCTTTTTCTTAAGAAGCATTCGCAGAGACCCGGGAGTAGCATCGCTCAATTCATCGAGAAAAATCAAGTAGAATGCCACCCCTAACTCCACTCTACTCCAAGTCATGTGAAACTAAGTGGTGCAATAACTAGGATTTCAGTTTTCACAAAAATTCCACGTCTTCTCCATCGGAAACACGTTTTTCATAGCTTATTAAGACAAACTAAATTTTTTTTGCTTATTTTGAAACAAACGGTTTTGTACCAACTTTTAAGAATATAGAAGGAAAATCCACAAGATTCAATTTGGCTTACAAGTAACAGAAAAACTGGAACGATTTCCACATTTTGTTGTAAGTCCAGAAGTTTTTTTCAGTTGAATCCTCCTACAAATCATTGACCCTGCAATACAGAAATAGGAATTTCTCTTCCAACGTCATCCGCAATTGTGTGATTACTGTGGAACATAAGAGGGTTCTGGGCGTTTTTTGAAGTTTTCTTCCTTCACGAACCCGATATGTGAAGTATGAAATGAGCTGCGCTGCTTCATTTGGGTTTTTAATCCACAAAATATCCATCCATCAATCACGATAGATAGGGCTGTACTTACCAACTGAAGAGGCGTGATAGCTGACCTATAAATTGATTGCCCCTCATCTGTTCCATCATGAGCCAACAAAGGGCGTCCATTAGTGAACCAAACCAACCAATAAATTGTGAGAGGGGTTGAAAAAACATTTTTTTCTCGGTCAATTATAAAGGTCCATTATCTTTTGTAAAAGAACCAAAAGTCTCAGGTTCCGGAAACATTATCATTGTGTGTTATTTCCACAAATTTGAAAAAAATTGCACGAAATTCAAAACCTGAAGACTGGTGTGCTTTTGGGTGAAGAAATGGTGGGCACAAATATCTCACAGTTAATGTATAAATTTCTTCATTTTTTTAACTTCTTGCGCACATTGGCTAGGCAGTAATTACTTAATGACCACAGCGTCTTGGTCAAAGTATGAAATAAATTACTCAACGATTCTGCCACTCCTTAAATTCCACTTTTGATTTCGATAAACGGTGAACCTCCTAACCGAACCGTTGATTTTTTTAATATCAGATATTAAAAAGATTCTACTCTTTAGCCAATGTGGGTGGTGACATTTTGTGGTTTTCATCCACATTAAAATAAAAACTGCAATTACCTTTAGATTACCGTGTGTATATTTAAAGATATAAAACTTTTCGGAATAATGAAGATGTTGGAGGTGACAAAAATTTACCTGAATTGTCAAGATATTATACACATTTGTCTATTAGGCTACAGCCATTATATGGAATGGCTCATCATTGTGTGAAATAGGTAGCATTTCATACATTGACTAGCCGTTTTAGCCATTCTATAGAATGACTTGGCATTATATATTGTGAAGGATTTCACACATTGACTATAACAGATATTCTAGAAGACAGGGACATTCTAAAATTATGTGTCATATGGTTTCTTCAGTTGAGGGCCAGTTGCGGCACAGATTTGATTGATTTCGTTTATTTTATGGAGGAACTGGTTGGTTTTGCAGTGTACAGTGCGCAGTCGGGATATTGTTGTAAAAAATGCGTTATATTTTGTTATTTGTTTAAGTTTCAAATCGTGGTCACTTTTTAGGGGTGTGGAAGAGGGTAGTTCTATACCGGTTACCAGAGGAGTACGATTGAAATTCTTGTTTCCAATTCCTTTGTAACAATCGATTAGGTGATTCCTTGAGGTCGGTGACAGGGAATAACCTAGAAAGCCATGGATAGGAAGTTGAAAAACAATTTTTGTAGTTTGTTATGTCCTTTTGTTTCATATAACATGCTGATCAATCAATTTTTCGGTGTTACCTCTGTTATTTCTGTGATATTCGAAAAGAGAGATATCTGTGAGATATCACAAGAAAAGATAATAAAATCCTGAGGAATTAAAAGTCATTGGAGGAGACCCCAACAAAGTTTGAAAGCCTTTTCAAAAATCATATTCGATTTCAGCGAACCTGGGAAAACAGAAATCCTTACCTTAGGCGCGAATGATCAAATTTCAACCCCTAGGAGAAGGTGATTAAGGGAAGAAGAGGTGTCTATGGACTCTTGGAAGTTCAAATTCGATCTCAGGAACCCTAAAAACATAGAAATCCATACCCCGCTTGACTTGGCGTGAGAACTAAAATTTCAACCCCTAGGAGGGGGTGGCGGGGGATGATTGAGGGGGAGGTAGTTTCCCCAAGTAGTCTCCTTTTCTGAAGTTGAAAAAAAATGTAGAGATTCAGAGAAAAACATGTCGTAGTTCATCCCAATCTCATGACTCAAAAAGTAGGTTCTAACACCAATTTAAGGGTAGTTTTTTTACCATAGCTCAAAATTTTGGGGTTCAGGGGATTTTTGGACATAGGTTTCGAATTCAGCATCGAAAAATACATAGGGATATCCTAGTCTACTAGGCAACTTTTGTTTTCTTGTGGGCTGTGAATTGACAAAAATTTGACATCAGTGGAGAGAGAGGCTGTCAAACTGACGCTTAAAGGAGCAGGAGCACCCATAGAGTCCATGAAGTAGTTAGTACGATGTGTAGTTGTAATTGATGACACAATTTGTAGCTGTAGATGATAACACAATGTGAGAAACGTTGATTCTTTTAAAATTATATTTTTATCGGTTTCTTTTTTAATAAAATATGATTTTGTTTCATTTATAGGTAGGTACCTCCTACTACGTTTGGAGCATTGTTCTCAGCCAATTCCTCGGATACAGACAAGCATTTGGTACCAAATTTAGGGCTTTTGCGTATTTTTCGTCATTTCCCTAGTGATAAGATTGGATTTGACTTGGAAATGTTGTTCAAATGGTACTCTTTTTGGTACTGTGCTAGTCTGTAGTCGTACGTAACCCCATTGCAACCTCCCACACATATCGACAAATACCTATGTCTCCTATCGATAAAGGTCCACGCTTTCGATGTGTGTTCGAATGTGTTATGTCTACAGCTTCGCTCGCATCTCAAAAACAAAAGAAATATCCTAAATCAATCCTTCTAGTAAAGTATAGATCAGTTGGACAAATAGATCAGAATGAATCATGAACATATCGATTGCATACTTATTCATGATTCTCTATCCTGCCCTTCTCATTGGTTCATTTACATAACTATCGATATATTTTTCGATATGTGTGGGAGGTTGCAATGGAGTTGCGTGTGGGGACAGACTAGAACAGTACTCTCTTTTTTGTTTGTTTCAAACAAGCCATATCTAGAACGTCAAATACTTTTATGTGTGTTTTCAACTAAACCAATATATCCCATGGATAATGTAGATTAGTCTGCCTTATCCAAGGGATGTATGTAATTGAAAAACCGGGCCTTAGCTGCGTTTGATTGGGTTTTCAATCGACGAAATATCAACCTATTGAGAAAAATTGATAGAGCTATACCCAACCGAGTGAAGAAGAGAAGTGCCTAACCTACAAAATGGTTTCGCCTCATTGTTTTCCCTCACAAACCCACACGGGGCCCCATTAGTGAACCGGCCTTACGCAACCAGATCTGTTTCTCGGATCGATTCAAAAACCGAAACGAGCAATCTCCACATCGGATTGACGTCAATCAAAAACGGGCTTCGTGGTACAGTCAGGTACGGGAGGGTTTCCTTCGACAGTGTTAGTTGCCGTCGTCTCGTTCGTGCTCTTCGGTGTGTGTGCGAGCTAGGGAAGGCTAACCGGATCAAGGCGATCCACCGCAACTCGATTGGTTGGCATAGCACCGACGGGGATTTCATAAGTGACTGTACCTTTCTTGTTTCTTTGCCTCGTACATTTTTACGTTCGGATACCCACTCCATGATTATAGGTGGTACCTACCTCCCCGTATCGGGCGAGCCATGAATATAATATGTATGCCAGCCGCACACACGCGCCCCCTCTCACGACCAATCTTGGTGCCTCATTATTCTTTTATAATTACGGGCTTCGTTCCCCGGGGTTTTCCGCCATTGCTTCGTTCCAGAGGTGGATGCCGGTGTTCGTGTTTTTCAAGGAATATCGAGCGAGTTTCGTTGATTCGATTTTTTAATATTTTTTGTTGTTGTAATCCGGTTTTTTCTTCAAATCTCCCTCGAACCCTGTTTTTAACTTTGGAGAAATACGTGCTTCCATTACAGATTGGGACGAAGATGATGGCGATATTGAATACCTCATATGCAGCTGTCGGCCATTTTGTTCTCACACCCGAGATCCTTTCTTATGATATTCTGTAACTAAATCAGGGGTGCCCACAGGGGTGGGGTAAAGTTGATTGAAACTGTGTTTAACGTGACGTCATTCAAAAATATATTAGGTACATCACTAGATAGAACTTAAGTACTCGTAATAATGAACCTAGTAATCAATTAACAAATTGTTTGTTTTTCCATCTGAAATGTACAAATGGATTGTACGTTTCGTCTATTGCCGACTGGGTTTGAATTTTTTCAATCCCTATATAAATCTTCTTTTAGTTTTGGATAAAGTAAGGGGTGCTTACGAGTATTTTTCACATTTTTGTTTTGGGGTGGGGGGTAATAACTTACAAAGGGGGGGGGGCTGGATTTTTATCGTCCTAAAAATGATAGGAAGATAAATTTGCCCAGCGACCAATAGAATTAACTTTAGTTCCAGTCAATTTTTGGTTTATTATTCAATAATAAACCATTGTAATCGCTCTTGAAAAAAAAAAAAAAAAAAAAAATTCTAACCCCCCTGAAAATTTCATGGTTTACGTTTCAAAGGGTGTAGAATCCGAATCTGCAATAAAAAATTTTTCCGTCCGTCCGCCGTACGCCGTACGCACGATTTCTCCCAAACGGCTGAAGCAAAAAAGCTGAAATTTTCAGGAAAAATCCATGTTGGTCCGGCGACGCCCCAATTCTTGAGCCAGCTCTCTCACTTAATTTAAAGTCCCCTAAGGGTTGTCAAAGTTTTGTAAAACCCCTAAAAACCTAAAAAAAAAACGCTTTTTGAAGCACTCCTCGAGGAATCTTTCACTGGGGCCAAACCATTCTCGATTTATTATTCAATTGGCTTGCGTTCATGATTTGAATTTCTACTAAGCTTTGGAATGTGCGTGTTTCACAGGTGATAGAGCGATTATTGAATTTCAGGAGATATGCACAGGGCACGTAAATCTGTTCTCAACCAAAATCCCTATTTGGATTCTTCAGTTGATCATATTTGTGTGCCTCCTGTAATTCAATAATCGCTCTATCACCTGTGAAACACGCACACTCCAAAGCTTAGTAGAAATTCAAATCATGAACGCAAGCCAATTAAATAATAAACCCCAGTGAAATAATTTGCAGCGTTTTTTTCAAGCCAATTTCCCTTAATTGGCGAATTAAATTTATGTTTATTTTTTTTAAATGATGAGTAATCCTAATCCAAAAACTTGATAACCTCCAATTGTATGCTGAAAAAATAACATTACAAAAAGTTGCATAATAACACACATAAGAAATAAATTATTACTGAAACCCAACAATAACTGGAGTGTTTACCAATTGGACAAAACTAATTAGTGCAGGTCTCTTCGACCTATAAATGATTCGCTAACATTATATTACATATATTACATGCACTTCACAAACTAACACAACAATTTTTTTCGCTTAACTATGTAAATGTATCTAGCCAATTGGAAATTACAATCAATCAAGTAAAACTCGCACTGACAACCGTCTGAATGAAACCATTTAGCTTCCTGATATCATGGGTCTGTGTTACATTTAGGAGTCTAACCAATGGCTCGTATATCGTATAGCTTAATCATATATCAACCTATAGGTTGATAGGTATCCTATTTCAGCTCCAGATGGATTTCTCGCTCGGTTACCAAAAGGAGTTAGAATGTGGGAGTCATTTCAGGGTGGTTCAAAATAGATTTCTTCGAAGAAGATTTTCGGATCATTTTAGTTGCTACGTTTCCTAGGAAAACGGGATAAAGTCATGGATTTCATTGGCGAATCAATCACACTATATAAAGACGAGCTTATCAGAGTATATCCGCTTTTCAGGGGGTGGTAACACTGGGCGGGTGGAATTCTCCCCCCCCCCCCCCCGTCTCCCAGTGAAGGAAAGAGGGCCCCTGCGGGGGAAGCGTCTCTCAGGGCAAGCGGCGTGCTCCCCTCCTCCAGGATTTGGGATTTACGATTTTTTAACTTTGCATATTGTTATTATTCACCTCATTGTGTTATTCACCTATTTCTTTTTAACCTCCGTCGCAGGGTCATTTAACTAGTGTAATATAATATTTAAAGTTGAACAATACAGGTTGATTTCGAAGTTGCACCGCTTCTATGTCCAATATTGAGTTTGAGTTACAATAGTTGTTAGTTTCACAGGTTCCATCTTCAGATTCTTCCTAATTCAATCGTGATTATTATCCTATTCACACCAGCGATTGTGTTGTGAAACATTCTCAATATCACAATCATCAACAAAATCCCTCGAAATTGTTATGGTCGTGATGTATCATTGTAATATCACGAATTACTATCGTATAACCAACATGGTCACCGCGTTCTAACCCGTACATGGTTATTTTTGCAGGGGAGCTGCCCAAGGACGGACAAAGGAGTCACGATTCTTTGAATCCGGTCGCTCGGGGAACTGAAACTCGGATCGGAGCGTTGGATGAAGGACTCACCTCAACCTTCTAAGATTTTTCAGTTCGCTTTGGAATGCGGATCGAGTTGCTAACCGGAAACTGAGCTCATCAATGCGTAGAGACGTGCGGAGATATTGTTAACCATCAGACTAACTATTGAAAGCCCTAACTGATGCCAAAAGGCGCTGTCCCTTCATCATAGTTGTGTTACTAAACATGATAATGTCGAGATAAGAACATGATTTCCGTTCGATCACCCACAGAATGTTAGTTAGTTTACCTTACAACTAGTTGATCTTGTGCGAATTAACCTTTCAAGCTTGCGTACGTTGTTATTTGGGTCATTCTCCCATTATCGACGAAATTAAGTCTCCTGGCGATATAGGGATTAGTTTGTTATTTTGAGAATTAATTTTTTTCTCATTTGAAAATATATGACCTTTTGTTGGTTTCCAGTCATTTTCCATGAAAATATTCCCCCATTTTCATAATTAAAATTAAATTCAAATTGCCCAAAAGTTAGTCCCTCACTTGTCCCACGACAAGAATTTCTTATTTTGAGTGGTGAGTAATACTCGTATAATAGTGACTTGTGGCATTTTTTTTTAAACATTGATTTTCCAAGGTCTTCAAGTAACGCTTTTGACGGTAAGCAGCCTCTCTAGTTGTCTACCGAACAATCAGTAGTATTGAACACCTGTGTCCCTAGGTTTTTAAGTTAATCCCTCACTCCTTTTTGAAAAGGGTGCCTCCACTTTTCGAATAGCAGAAGTAACAAGTTTTCACGGTTGGCTACATTGCTCAGGTTGCCACCAAACTCTATGTAACATTTTCCAGGGCAACCACTTCAATGTTTAGGTTATTTGTGAATTTGTTTGTGCGATAGTTGTTTCTGTTCATTCAAACTAGTTAATCCCTCACCAGCGTGAATGTTGACGAAGATAAGAGAAATTATATTATTAATTTGCGATAATTATTATTATTGTGTTTTCAAAGGCGGTGCAGCTTCTCATTATTCTTTTTCCCGAGAGAAGCATGTGGAGTGGTGCACCTCTCTAAAAGACGCAAAATGTAATCCCTCATTCCATAAGTAGTGAGGGACGAACAAAGCAAATGAGGGACTAACATTATGATTTAAATTCAATGAATTTAAGTATGTGGACCAATGTATTTAAGTTTTACATTTTTTCTCCCTTTGAGCTTAACAGAGTGCACAATTTCTCATGTCAAATTTGACTAAATTGTTGTGCTAAAATTGTGCACAATTCAGTTAGTCCCTCATTATAATGATTTCAAAGATACCTCTTATTCCACGAACTTCTATGAATGGTTTTTTCGTAGGAGTAATCAGTAGCATACTTAGAAGGGATTCACGGGAAAAAGTTGATAAAAAACTTCTATTTCAGCTGGTGGGTTCTGAAACGCGAATTTCGTACATAATGGGAGAATCACCCATTTATCAGTCGTACAAGATGTACTGTTAAATTGTAGATTGCATTAGTTTTTTAATGCCTTGATAGATGTAATTTGTGAAATACGAATTAGTAACGGTCGATTAGGGGTTTTCGAACCTGCTGAATAATTTCTAAGAAAAAATCACTAAATAATAAAATTAAACATGTGGGCCCGAAAATGTGATGTTTCTCTTCATGTTTGATTGCTTGTACTGCACGTTTGATTGCATGAAGTTAGTTTTTTTATTATGGAAACGAAAACATTGAAAATATATCAAATCTTTAACACAAATAATAATTAAATTCGTTTCTTCTCCCATATTAGTAATTCGGTGAAAGTTGTGTTTAAAACCTTTTTAGGTATTATTTCTTATTAAAAGCAAAAATCAAGTACAGAGATATGTTACAATATCTGAATATTGTAATGAGGTAGATAATGGATGGCATTAAGCGTGATGTGGAACAAATCAAAGCGACATTTTCACGTTACATAAGTAGCAAGGAGGGGCTGGCGGAACGTACATCTTGCAGTATGAGGGTGAAACCAAAACCTATTGGTTAAACCAACCAATTTATTCTTTCTTCAGTGGATGAAGAGTAATTTGGAAAAACGGAGGTGCTGTAGGAATAATAGTAGTCGGCCAATCCTCCTTCAGCTGAGTTTAGGAGTAAATCTAAGAGGCAAAAATATCGACCAGCAACCTCATCCCAACATGATCTTGAATTCTTGAGTAATTTGGTTTAGGAATCCCAAGAACTGTAGATCCTATCCGCTCCACAAATCATACAATGTATTCTTTCTTTAGCGGAGTTGAGGACTAAATTGAAAAGACGGTAGATGAAATTGTGGCCATGTGTCTATTTATTTAAGTGGAATCCTGACGAATTAAGACGAACCTCCAGAACGAGTTGCTGTAGAATGCATTTCACAATCATTGTACTAACTGCCTTCATTACAGGATTCGTAGAGATTGAAAGAACGCTAGATTCATAGAGAATGAAAGAACGCCAGATTCACGAGTAAAGCCTGCCTGAGGTCTTCACAACTATTCTTTTCATGATTTTTACAAAATATAAAGACTTTAAGCAATGTATAAATTGAAGTAACGACACATGTTGAATGAGTTGCCAAAAAACAATTTCCTTTCCGGCTTTATTACATCGCATTGTCCAGTATAAGCGACAACAATCCACCATTGCATGCCCACGGAAATGGGAAAACTGGTATTTTTGGAACAAACCCTGGCGGTTTCTATTTCTTGCTAGGTTAAAAACAAGCAGCATTTTCACCTATGATGGAGTCGAAAAATAAGATTTGTGTCCACTATTCCAGTCATGAAATGTCTTGACAATGTCAAAAATGAAGAAAGACCTAGATCGATATCATTCAACGAGTCCAGGAATTCAGTGTTGCCAAGTTCAGATAACATTCGAGTATATCTGTGAAACGTCTTGGGAACGTGAGTAGTAGAAAAATTTAAGTTATTCTTCTAGGCTAACTCATGGCTTTTCCGAAACTATAAGTAAGGAAGAAAAATATGATATGAACGTATCCCTGTATCTTCAACAGGTAAGTGATGGTATGAAGGGGGGTTCTCCATAAAGGTTCACCAATCATTTGTCATTGAAACTATACTTTAACACAGTATTTGTATACCAATCTATCTATTTCAAACGATTTTCTTATGTTGGACTAGGTAAGGAAAGTTTTTTTTAGTGGAAATATCTGCATCTGGTGACTGAGGGTTCACTGTTCACAAGTCATTCACAAGAAGATTATTTTTCACGCTGAATTGAGATATTTGAACAGTTTTTCCACATTTCTTGCGATAAATTTCAAATCATTTTTATGCACACTTGTCTCTGCATGGTGTAGTTAAGTGAAGGTTGTCTGGTTTCATCCATGTAGGATGTGGAGAGGGGTTGTTAGTGGATAATAGATGTGAGAGATGAAAAATTCCCTGGAAAATTCTGGTGTCAGATGAGAATGATGAAGGTTGCTTTCAAAAGGCGAACAATGGGGGAAAAGCGGAACTAACCTTAAAATTGCAAACCCTTTCAGAAACAGTTATTGTTAGTTTATACCATAATCTACGTACCAACGTACACATGAATGAAAACTGATTAGAAATGAGTGAAAACTAGCGGTACTACACACACTATCGTTTTTGCAGATAGTAGCTACAGATAAAACGTAAAAATTAAATATAAAACGAAGGGTAAAGAAAATTCGTCCTTACAATCATGACTGAAAGTTTAGAATTGTTTTTCCACATTTTCACAATACATTTCTTGTTATAAGTTTTTCTTAAATTCCTATTTAGCCAGCAAATCTTCATGAAAGAACCTCAGTATCTTCAGGAGGTAAGTGAGGATTATGGGTGATTCTCATTTAACGGGACAATCGCTGTCCTTCGCTGATAAATAATTTTATGTTCAACTTTTCCCAAAAATTATTTTTGCAATTATTATGTGGTAATTATGGCTGTCATAAAGTTCGGCTACTCTTCGTTGTAGATGCCGGTAATTGGTCGAAATGTACCTCAATCTCATTGTCATGGTCTGTCCGTGAGTCTGAATTTGAACTTAATCCGAAATTTTATCCGCTCAAAGTACGTTTTACCGGAAATATTCTAACCAGTATTTTTCTAGAATTAGTTACTGGATGTAGTGCGCTCAGAAGAGGGACTAACTTTTAGATAGTCTGTACGAATCAAGTGCTCAAAGTTTGTCCCAAACCTTCTGTCTCATTGTCATGGGTTTGAAGGAAATCATCGTAGCTCTCTCAAATGATGGCATTTTTTGGCAATTCAAAATTTTTTTCAGCGTTGGTAACCCTGTCCTTTGAGGAAACACCATGCTTCCGCCATTTCTATACAGTTGGGGCTCACAAATGAAGTTAGCTGTTCGTAAAACAGGTGTGTACGTTTCATACTTCTCATTGTTATGGGTTTGAAAATCGCTCTTAATCAATCTTATTGATTCGTTTAGCATTCATTTTGGGATAGAGATGTAAAAACTCTATTTAATGCAAGTTTCAATTTCTATAAGTGTTCAATAGACTCCTAATTGCAGAAGGTTAATGTTGATTTCTCATTGTCGTGGCGATTTTAAACTTCATTGTTGTGGCTACACAAAAGCCGTCATAGCTGTTTGAAACAATTTTTTTTTCAAGTTTGGTATTTGATACTAAATAAATACTGATGTTAAAATGTGATACTTGTTCTAGCACAAAAGTCAGGAAAAACTGAAAGCAGATATCTGTCTCATTCAACCTTACCTACACATCGTTTACGTAATTCTATCGTTTTTTGGTTGACAAAGCTCATTGTCATGGATACATACCATTCTCGTAACCTATAAAATTTTAAAACCTGAATTTTGAGGAAACAAACGAAAATCATGCGTGCTTGTACGTCACTATACCATTAGAGTAACATCTAGATTGTATAATAAAAAAATCATAAATTTAGGAGAACAAAATTTTTTAGTCAGAATCAAAACCTCGATTGCCCCGTTAAATGAGAATCACCCTTATCCGTTCTGGTTCACCAATCATCTTTCATTCAAAGGAATTGTCAGAAGAAGATTGACACCGAATTGCTGATAGTTTTCCCACATTTTCTCGAAAAAACTCCATTCAATTGCTTTTTATGAAAGGAGGAAGGTGCTTCTCATTCCCGTACGGGAGGAAACAAACTGTAAGGGGCGAATGGAAAGAACAAGAATGTCTGCAATTGTTGAGGGGTCACGGTACCCGATCTCCTTCACCTCGGCTCTCGGAACGACTTTTTCTGGAAAACGCGATCAAGTTAAGACATTTGCCAGATGTCTCACATGTGAAGGGCGGTCTTCTTGACGGGGGACCTCCGACCGCAAGTCTTGTCTGTCGTGGTTCAGGAAACGGGACATCTTAATACGATAGAAATGGGAATGTGGTGGGACGCAGTGCGGTCTCTTGGCAGGTTTTTGTCTCGGGGGCAGATGTCGCGCTAACGAGACCAAATGTGATTCCCAGATCGCCTTTTTCCACCTTGTAATTGGTGACGTCGATATTCTTCCAGCCTGCGAACGCTTCATAATTCCAGACCGTTGGCCAATAATTTCCACATTGTCATGTTCACACCTGGCGGTGTTGGGTGGATGGGCGTGGATTTGAGTAGCAACAAAAACTTCTTTGTTGGCCACAGAGCCGAAAGAAAATAACGTGTGGGACTCTTGCCAGACCAGCACCTCCAGAGTGCTGCACTTTCATTAATTTAATAGCAATAAAGTTTTCGTGACTGCATCGATTTCTTGGTTCTGGTCCTTATCGAAATCTTCGTTCGTGTTAGCAAATTTCCATAAAAATTGAGCTATTGCAGACCAACAGTAACTGCCATGCAGCAAGATCGAATGAGGGAATTTTCCAAAATTATCGTACTACTTTCACTGAAATGTGTTAAAAATGAGTTGAAATTTAAGTGCTCTGTGAGTCTGTTGACCAGCTTTTTTCCGAAACTATGGACCTTATGTTTGAGCTCATTTTGAAATACTACGAGGAAGCCAACTTTGATGCTTTTCCTGGAACGATTGCCCTTAACGAAATTCTACAAAAGACATTCGGTGAACCATCTATCCATGGGTCGATCGTCCGAGGATGCCATCTTGGAAGTTATAGGAAGGAACAGCAGCAGTTGAGAAAGGGTTAAAAAGTTACGAACAAAGCTCAATGAAACCAACTCCACTCCTGTCAATCTCACCAACTAAAGGATTCCAACAATATCACTTACATTAAACGAAATCGAGGCAAATTTGGCCAAATACCTAGGGATGGCATATGACTCGAAGCTCAGTTGGAAGAAACATGTGAAGAAGAAAAAGGAAGAACTCTCTATCAAATAAAGGAAATGTCTTGGCTGTCGGGCTTGTAATCTCAACTCATTTCTACAACAAAGTGGTGGTGTACAAGAGAGTTTGATGCCTGTATGGACTCAAGGAATTCAACTATGGCTGTGCATAGCAGGAGCAAACATTGAATTGATCCAAAAGTTTAAAATAAAGTACTTCGAGCAGTCCTTCATGCTACGTGGTGGTTGTGCGAGAAATGACGTCAAAGAACTCACGGCAAGTTTGGCGTTTGAAGAGGAGTAAGCCCTTTGATCTTGGATGCTGGTCTCCAGCTTCGATGCAGAACTGCATGATGTGTTGTGGTATTCGTCACTGGACTTATGCTAAAACATGCCTGATAGTTGTAAAGTGAGTTTGAGCGAACTGAATAGGATGATAGTAGATACATAACAGTCTTTAAATACTAAATAACAGTAGTTATATAAATGAAACGCTTGAAGAAAGATTCACCCATGTCAGCAGTGTCTCCTGATTCAGCACAGATTTACGCCGGGTCCCCCAAAACCTGTTAAGTCAAAAACGTTGTTTTCATCCGAATCATCAACAGCTCACGATCCGCCAATAATTTAGAAACTATGAAACGCGCGGTAAGCAACGAGCACGGAAAACGGCTCGGAGAAAGAAGACCAGTTCTACGCTTTTCGGCCGATTAACCGACTGAATTACCAGTGCGGTGGAGAGTTGCGGTTATTGGGATTACCGCTTGCTTGCCCTTCACCGCAAGTTGGAACAGAACTTTAGAAACAGAAATAAAAGTGGTCGAACTATCTAAGACCTTCTAGCGCTTGAGATAGAAATGCGGGAGTAGCATAATTCAGACAAGGTTCTTAGCCATCGTTCATTTATTCGTCTTGGTAGAACTCTTGTTTGGAGAAAAAATAGAAAGTACTTACAATTTTCAAAATAATTCTTCAAAAAGTGCAAAGTACAACGTATATACGTTCTCATTTAACGGGACAATCGCTGTCCTTCGTTTGCTAAATAATTTTCTATTCAACTTTTCCCAAAAATTATTTTTGCAATTATTATATGGTTACCAGGCCTACTTATGGCTGTCATAAAGTTCGGCTACTCTTCATTGTAGATGCCGGTAATTGGTCGAAATGTACCTCTAATCTCGTTGTCATGGTCTGTCCGTGAGTCAGAATTTAAACTTAATCCGAAATTTTATCCGCTCAAAGTACGTTTTACCGGAAATATTTTAACTAGTATTTTTTTAGGATTAGTTACTGGATGTTGGTGCGCTTACAAGAGGGACTAACTTTTAGATAGTCTGTACGAATCAAGTGCTCAAAGTTTGTCCCAAACCTTCTGTCTCATTGTCATGGGTTTGAAGGAATTCATCGTAGCTCTCTCAAATGGTGGCATTTTTTGGCAATTCAAAGTTTTTTCAGCGTTGGTAACCCTGTCCTTTGAGGAAACACCATGCTTCCGCCATTTCTATACAGTTGGGGCTCAAGAATGAAGTTAGCCGTTTGTAAAACAGGTGTGTATGTTTCATACTTCTCATTGTTATGGGTTTGAAAATCGCTCTTAATCAATCTTATTGATTCGTTTAGCATTCATTTTCGGATAGAGATGTAAAAACTCTATTTAATGCAAGTTTCAATTTCTATAAGTGTTCATTAGACTCCTAATTGCAGAAGGTTAATGTTGATTTCTCATTGTCGTGGCGGTTTTAAACTTCATTGTTGTGGCTACACAAAAGTCGTCATAGCTGTTTGAAACAATTGTTTTTTCAAGTTTGGTATTTGATACTAAATAAATACTGATGTTAAAATGTGATACTTGTTCTAGCACAAAGTCAGGAAAACTGAAAGCAGATATCTGTTTCATTCAACCTTACCTACACATCGTTTACGTAATTCTATCGTTTTTTGGTTGACAAAGCTCATTGTCATGGATACATACCATTCTCGTAACCTATAAAATTTTAAAACCTGAATTTTGAGGAAACAAACGAAAATCATGCGTGCTTGTACATCACTATACCATTAGAGTAACATCTAGATTGTATAATTAAAAAATCATAAATTTAGGAGAACAAAATTTTTTAGTCAGAATCAAAACCTCGATTGTCCCATTAAATGAGAATCACCCTTATGGATATAGAGTTGACCATACCATTAGAAAGCTGATTGAATTAGCTAGTTTTCCTGAAATCTGACGGCTTCCAACACTTTCTTTGAAAATGCAGTTACGGCACAAATACTTTCAGAAATTTTGTTTTAAAATAAATTTGCGATGTTTGAACTGGAGTTGAGGTCCTGAGGAGTTTGTTGTAGATTAAGAATGTAAAACGTATTGAAAATTTAATGCTGAATCCGAAAATGTAGTTAAAAGTTAAACGAAGTTTATAATAGTGTAATAACGTGGGTTTTATGCCCAAAATCGTGTTTTTTACGAGAAATCATTCAAAAATCAAATCTCTTGCGCGATTGAGATAAAACGATGCGGTTGGTGGCATTCTGCCTCTCTTGGCATGTACTTTCACCCATTTTTTTGTCACACTCAGTTGAATCCACTCTGAATATAGTTATTTCTGGATTGGGGTTCTGGTTGTTCAAATAGATTCCAATGTATACGAAACAATCCGAGTGAATCAACAAGACTTTGATGAATGTTGCGTCCAAAGGTAGATAGTGTACATAACAAAGTATACGCATTGGTTGGGACAGTCCTCTTAAGGGCAAAATAGGTTTATCTATTACAGCCTTTCACTCAAAACCCATTTTCCAAGCTTTGTGATAAGTGATCAGGTAAGTGATCAATGGGTCGGGGCGTTTGTCGATGGTATCGAGCCGTCTCCGGTAACCCGGGGTGAAGTAGACGCGGCCTCTATTAAGGTTCGAAGGGAACGCGGATAACCCCAACATTATAAGTCAAAGAGGATCTCACTATTTCATAAGTCGTCGTATAATTCGTGGTTTTTTCGAGGTAAAGGATGCTGGGCATGTGTCTGGAAAGGAAAGATGAAGGAAAAAAAAAAGAAAAAAGAAAACCCTCCGGAGCGTGATTGGGCCGCACCGCGGGCCGAAGGGTATCCGTATACACCCCCTGCGGACCCTTTCGCCGCCTCCCTCTTTTGCGGCCCGCATGCGGACCCCGCCTCCCTTCGTGGCCCGCTTACCCGGTTATTAGGGGGGAGAGACTTTTATACCGGGAGATACAACGAGCTTACATGATTATAGTGATCCTCCAGGTGGTGGTGGGTTTCCGAGTCCCAGGGGGGAACATCGGGGCTTGTTAGACCCGAGGGGCACCCATGGCTCGCCAGACCCCCCGTCCCGACACTCCTCCTCCTCTTCACGACCACCTCGTTCAATCTTCTATAGCTTCCAACCAGAATCTTCATCTCCGACCTCTATGGAGGCCATCGCTTTAGCTGAAAACAGTTTCCGTCCCAAACAAACTCTTTCCAGGGAAACCATCACAGGTAAAGTTCGAATATCCAAACAGAGATGTTAAAAATGTACATACAAGTACTAATAACAGGTGCAAGTACAGGTAAAAAGTACGAGTACAAGTACTAATAATTGTAATGGAAGTTCTAACTGCAAATACGGTAGGCACTCATGTAACTACCTACTTAACTTATGAACCTACTCCACTGTGTTATTATCGTTAAACATGTGTTTCGAAACTAAGGAGAGGAGGACTCATAAAAATTGAATAAATTGAGTTGAGATTAGAGGTGTGTGAACCCAGGTCACCTAAGGGAGTAGACTCCTTGCAGGTCACTCAGTCCAAAGACAACGTCAGTGGGAGTAGTTCACCAGTTCACTCCGTGGATGAATGCGACCTGCAGGTCGCTCCACAATTCACTTTGTGAATGAATGGGACCTTTATTATCTTCGTGTACAGTCAGGGTTCGGTAGATAACAGACGTCTACTGTACTCCTTACATGAGTAACCCTGAGTAAAACAATGATAGGTACCAAAAGGAGGTCATTTTCCGAGTACTCATGAATAAATTTTATTTGACTAGTAGAATCTGCTGTAAAGGAACGCTAAGTTCGCGACTGTCTGAGTAGTTCGAATGTCGGCCTAGGGGAACCATGCTGTCGCGAACGTCTTGTAATGAACTGCAGGTCTTCCTTCCGCAGGTCATTTGGGACAAGTTCACTTGAAAGAGAAGTTCTTTGAGACAAGGCCACTCACTCACTACCCACCTCTAGTTGAGATGTTTTGGAGATTCTTAGATCGAATTGAGTATTTATTTTCTTTATATTATTAACCTAATATTATTTATGTAAGTACACGGTAACTTACATTGGTGCAGTCAGTACTTATACGTGTATCCTTTACTTATTATAATGGACTCGGCCCCGATAAAACTACGGTTTCGTAAGCGAACGGTTTGAGATATTTTGGAGATTCTTAGATCGAATTGAGTATTTATTTTCTTTATATTATTAACATAATATTATTTATGTAAGTACACGGTAACTTAAAACTCATACCAATGAAGTATGAGTATATCCGAACTTATCCTTGTTTAGGTGTCATTTGCAAGTAACCAAGTGCGAGTACTTTCATACTACCTGAACACGTAGATGTTGTTTCATATGGAGGGACGTATGAAGAAGGTCATCCATGTAATTTACCTCTGCAGGTGATCTCGTCAACATTTAATAATCATAGATCTTCTTAGAAGGGCCATATAGATCAGTGGTTCCCAAACTATATTTGACCATCGCCCACTTTGGCCGCCCAAGTTACGTCATAGCACCATACACACCGCAAAGATTTCTTCAACTGAAGACTGACTATACCAATCTAAAATGTACCCAGTCAGTCCAAACTCCGAACAACGAAAACATTGCAGAAAACACACGTTACAAAAAAATGTATACTTACTGAATTTACATACAACATACATATATCAACACATTCACGCACATATATCAAGAAATTTGTTTTTTTAACACACAAATTCACAGCTAGAAACATGAACCAGTTTGAAAATAACTTGAAAAACTAAAATTTGAGAAAGAACAAAAAACGCTGACATTAGAAAAAACTTCCATATTTGGAAAATCATTCTTAGAAAAACTGGATCAAACTTGAAACGGAGGCTAGTGAGATGGGTGAACTTGATGACCATGAATCAGCAGTTCTACGTTGGGTTCAATTTTGGTCAACTTCAGCCTCAACTCTCCTCTCGATGAGATCTGCAGACGGTTCCTCTTCTTAGAAATTAGGTCGGAAACTGCTGAATCCGCGCTCTACGAGATAGGATGACAAGAACGAGATTAAATATTTCTGAACGATGGCCCATAGACATATTGCTGAGCTACGGGTGTTGTTGTACATCGAAAGCCAAACATCGATAATCGAATCGGTTCCGGGAATGTTTCACCACTTTGTTGGAAGATTCTGTTGATTTCCTATTTGGTAATTCAAGGAATTTTGTGAATATTTTCAGTCAGAGTTATGTTCAAATTCAGCAAATTGATCATCGCCCACCTTTCGACTCATCGCCCCCCTAATGCCCATTGATCTCCCATCGCCCCCCAGAGACCTCTCTTCGCCCAGTTTGGGAACCACTGATATAGATAAAGGGAATATAAAATGATAAGCCTTTGTGTAATCATTGCAGTTTTTCAAGTGAACTGTAATATGCTGGTGAATTTCAATCCTGCAACTTGCAGCGTATTTGTCTTCAATGTTGAATAGTCAGGTTTCTGAGATTATTGCAGCACAACCTCGTGATTAGCTGTATTAGACGTTGCCGTTTCCTGGTACTTGAGTTTTCGCAAGGCCTTCTCGTTTTATTCTTCTGAATTTTCCCTGTCTTGCCAGGAAACAAACACTCTGTAATTCGCATAATGGAATAGTTGCAGCGTTGATAATTATAATTTATTATTATAAATTATAATTTACATAATATCTTCTTTTTGAAATGTTCAAATCGTAACTCATTTGACTTTGGTTAATATAAGTAGATCTGTCTTTCAACCAGGAATGCTGTGAACGTTTAACATTCCATCTTCGACCAATAAAAGCTGTTGGCATTCGACTATCCCTAATGCTTTATCAGAACATGAATCTAAATTTCGTTGGCTATGTTTAAAAAAATGTCCAAGAAGTTTAGCTACTTAATTTTTTTAGCTGGAATTCCGACTAGTTTCTATAAAACTGAAGAAGAGGATTAGATATTAGTGGTCATGGTGTTTGGTATGTTTGTATTCCTTCAAGCAGTTAATGTTCTACAATACAATGTTTCAACAACTTCTACTCCAAATACCCACAAAACTGCATCTTATTACACTCCAGTATCCACGTTCACTACATCACTAGGTTACTGCAATAAAAACAAAAACATCCAGTGAATGTGGATACTGGAGTGTTAGCCGATGTGGATACTTGTAGTTTATAGCCGATACACGGGTTGAAGCATTCTGATGTGCATGAAACGCTGATAATTTATAGGTAAATATTATTCAATATTATTACTGGGGTTTATTATTCAAAATTATTACTGGGGTAAATAAGTATTCTTTCACTGGGGTTTATTATTCAATTGGCTTGCGTTCATGATTTGAATCTTACTAAGCTTCGGAGTGTGCGTGTTTTACAGGTGATAGAGCGATTATTGAATTTCAGGAGATATGCATAGACCACGTAAATCGGTTCTCAACCAAAACACCTATTTGGATTGATCAGTTGATGATATTTGTGTGCCTCCTCTTCATCAGTCTACCTTTGGCTACATCGTTTAAATTTGGATTTGGGGAAGTTTTAACGCAATACGAGTGCTAAAGGACTTGATAAATTATAGATGTTTTTATTGTGGGGGGGGGGGGGGGGTTGAGGTTCAATAAAAAAACGCTACAAATTCTTTCACTGGGGTTTATTATTCATTTGGTTTCCATTCATGGTTTGAATTTCTACTGAGCTTTGGAGTGTGCGTGTTTCACAGGATGGAGCGATCATTGAATTTCAGGAGATATGAATGGAGCACGTAAATCTATTCTCAACCGAAATACCTATTTGTATTGATCAGTTGATGATATTTGTGTGCCTCCTGAAATTCAATAATCGCTCTATCCTGTGAAACAAGCACACTCCAAAGCTCAGTAGAAATTCAAATCATGAACGCAAGCCAATTGAATAATAAACCCCAGTGAAAGAATTTGCAGCGTTTTTTGAGGTTGGGTTGATGCGCAACGGTATTGGGCTGTTATATTTGGACAATTATTGGATTTTGATGAGCTATGCTAATTACCTACAACACACAATACAGTGAGATAGGCCATCTAGAACGTAAATAGTAAAACAATTTGGGTAATATAGTACTTAGATGATATTTTATTACCAATCGTTTGTATTAACCCACAATCCTCACCGAACCAGGTGATATATTTACAAAGGAGTTTCCTTTTCGAAAACTCAAATGTATTATAATGCATATTATCCATGGAAAGACTGGTGATGTGTTTATAGTTGTTTCAATTTGTATTCCAGTGATTGTTTTTACGGTTGGGTTGATCCACTTGGATATGGGGTTGTGAGATTGGGACAATAATTGGATTTTGGTGAACTAGTAATTGCCTGCGACACAGAATACAGTGAGATGGGCTATCTAGAACATGATAACCCTTTACGTAGTAATTTGCAGAGCTTAATAGTTGGGACAGCCAAAGGTTCTGGGTTATAGTGTTCTTGGATGATATTTTCTTTTGATTAGTTGAATGCCTTCCGGATTCCAAATAGATAGCACTTTATCCTTTTAGTAGGTAATAATTTCTGAAGTCAATACCATCAATGTATCGAATTCAGTAGCAGTTATTGTACAGTCCAACGAAAGAATTACTGTATTTTGTATCGAACAGCCCATCAAGTAAATTGTTGTCGGGTAACGGTAATGTAAGGTGTTCTAGTGAGTGTGTTTAGTCTCACCGCTTGATTCCCGCTCAGCAACCGATAGTTGGAGCTAAATGGGTGCCATTCGCTCAACGACCGAGTTCACAACGAAACCGCTTCATTTGTATAGAACACCCCTTAAAACGTGATTTCAATATCAAACCTACTCCTGGGAAATTGCACGAGCTGCACGACACGACAGGGAAGAACGGAAAAACAATAATAAACTCCATTAAAAACCCCTCGCAGGGAGTTCGGAAACAAAAACCCAAACAACCGATTTCGGGTCGGGAAGGCGCTAGGCCTTCAATAAAAGGGAGCAATGATTTTGACAATTTAAAAGTGAATTACCGGCCATTGAGTTGGGAGAGGGCTGTAATTGAAAAAAGAGTGTGATTACGAATGGTTGATGAGAGAGTGAGTGTCAGTGCCTCGTTTTTCGAACATCAGAAGTGGGAGCGACGGGCGGAGGGGATTTTGATGGCGAAGCGCTAAACTGTGAATCCCTCCTCCCTCCGACCGGCGTTTCCAGCGTTGAGCTTGATGGGCCGTTTTTGGTTTGAAACGACCTGCTCTTTTCAAACTGCTCGTTCCTCCCCCCTGTTCATCATATCGCGGGTAATTTCTTTCTGTTTATCCTGTAAAACGTCCGCGTTTATTCGGGGTGGGTTACAGGTTACAGTTTGCTGGGTCCGGGTTGGTCCAGGATCCTTGTCACATTTCTTATTTTACAATTTGTGCATCATATTTATATAAGACGGACATAACTCATCCGACCCCCCCCCCCCTACCTTCCTCAGTTGATAATCAGTTGTTGAAAGTCGTGTCGAAATGAAAAACTTAGCAAGTTGGCAAAACTGGACATTTTCTCCTATCCAAACCGTGAAGATCTACGGTAATTGGCAATTTTTCTGTCAGGAATGACGAAGAAACAGCCCAGTGATTGTATAAATTATGTATAAAAGTAACCATGAACTGGTTACTTTGGTTTATTATTCAATAATAAACCATTGTTATCGCTCTGGAAAAAGAAAAAATCTAACCCCCCTGAAAATTTCATGGTTTACGTTTCAAAGGGTGTAGAATCCGAATCTGCAATAAACATTTTTCCGTCCGTCCGCCGTGCGCCGTACGCACGAGGACAACGTTCTTCCAAACGGCTGGAGCAAGATCTGAAATTTTCAGGAAAAATCCATCTTGGTCCGACGACGCCCAATTCTTGAGCCAGCTCCCTCACTCAATTTAGAGTGCCCTTTAAGGGCTGTCAAAGTTTTGTAAAATCCCTAAAAACCTCAAAACAAGTCAAGACGGCCTAAATGTAAACTTATTTTTAAGAACATACCATGAGGAATCGAATGAGCCCCTCCCCAGGTCCGTAGGTCAAACCATTCCCGATGTATGGCCCGATTTATGGTGGCAACATTTGCGTTTTTTCGTTTATTATTGTTTGTTTGTAACCTAGTGATGCCGATAGCGTCGAGTTGTAGTGAATGTGGATACTGGAGTGATAGCCGATGTGGATACTTGTAGTTTATAGCCGATACATGGGTTGAAGCATTCTGATTTGCATGAATCGCTGATATGACTATAATATATAGGTAAATGATATTATCATTATTACTGGGTAAATAAGTATTCTTTCACTGGAGTTTCTTATTCAATTGGCTTGCGTTCATGATTTGAATCTGTACTATATAAGCTTCGGAGTGTGTGTGTTTCGCAGGTGATAGAGCGATTATTGAATTGCAGGAGATATGCATAGAGCACGTAAATCTGTTCTCAACCAAAACACCTATTTGGATTGATTAGTTGATGATATTTGTGTGCCTCCTCTACATCAGTCTACCTTTGCCTACATCGTTTAAATTTGGATTTGGGGAAGTTTTAACGCAATACGAGTGCTAAAGGACATGATAAATTATAGATGTTTCTATTGTGGGGGGTATTGACGTTCAATAAAAAACGCTGCTAAATTCTTTCACTTTTATTTTCAATTGGCATGTCCGTTCATTTGAATTTCATCGATGAACTCCCGGAGTGTGCGTGTTTCACAGGAGATAGAGCGATTATTGAATTTCAGGAGATATGCATAGAGCACGTAAATCTTTTCTCAACCAAAATACCTATTTGGATTGATCAGTTGATCATATTTGTGTGCCTCCTGAAATTCAATAATCGCTCTATCCTGTAAAAGGACACTCTGACAGACAGAGAAACAAATCATGACATGGAACCAAAATTGTTCAGTGATTTGTTTTAAAACGCAAAATTTCTGGGGATATTAATGATGAAAAATATTCAAAAACATCCCAAGAATCAACTAACAAATTTCAGTCTTTGGGTACCAGCAGAAAAAATGAGAAGAATGAGAAAACATGTTTATCGTTTGTGTATAACAAGTCAGGTACGTAAGCGAAACATTAATACAAAACATGTAGAATTACAGACAGATACATGTACAAATAGTTATAAAAAACATGACAGGTTTATATGTAAGCGCCATCCATCTGCAGATGGTGGGCTCCATACGACTATGGTTGATACACAAAGTTGATACCTTTTGTTAATAAGTCTAATGGATCTCTTTTTACTTCAATTAAATTCTGCTTCAAGAATTGCCCAATATTTCCATGTATGATGCTTAAAACTATTCGATCAACAACCGGTAGCTACTGTCATTGAAGTTCCTCATTAAGGGCCCTCAAACTTGACTCAATAGAGACCGGGAATCACGACTCACTCTGCCAGCACAGGGCATGCATTGAAGAAATGAATCAAAGTACAGCGAGAGAACAAATTCAATGAGGACTTGTTGCTTCCATCATAGAGAACACAGTTTGCTATCCTTTCCAGTAGTCAAGAAGAATATTAAGAAACATCCCAATTACCAACAAAGTAAGTTCAATCAGTTTCGGGTGTCAACACCACATACAGTATGCTTCAATCGTTAAGAATCACTGTATTTCCGTAGTCGAAGAGAAGTGTCAGAGTTTATCTCTTTATTTCAGACTAGCATTCAGAACGAATTTTCAGCTGAATCATATCAGAAGGATATCAACTTCGCTGTTCATTTATGAGTTTTTAAGTTGCTTGATACGCTCAGAAGCCCTGCATACAATTATATTTAATATTACGTAGTAACTGTGAGTGGCACATATGTCTATATCTACAAGTATCGCGGCCTAAATCTCCCACGTAGACTACAAATGAAGACACTGCATTGTACGTGACTTGAGTGTAGATTCCCTCCACCCGCACAAACTGAGAATATCAAATTTCTACTGAAAACCGAATTTTAACCCAATATCTCCAGGGAAAAATATTCAATTTCGTTTTTCAAGTAAGTGCATGTAATCTCTTTCAATCTTGAAATGTTCATCGTTAGTTTTTAGTCTTCAGTTACTATTGGTTCGACTTTCACTTACGAGAAATGTGGTCTTGAACGTGACTCTCTTAACTAACTAAGAGGTTGTGAATCGACACGATAATCGGCAATCAGGTTGATCAACACTTTGAGACCTGATTTGCAAATGTGAACTAAATGGTGTTCATTCCCTCAATCAAAATTGTTTTCGATTCCACTCCATTAGAGGAGTTAAAAGCATCACTGAAGCCAAATTTAAACCCGACTTCGAATAATTTAAAATATACAACTTTGAAAGATTGAGGCACCTCAATCATCGAATGAGCACTTGTAGAAAAACAACTTACATTGGGTAAGAGGGTTCACATTTCAATCATATAATCTGGTTCTGGAACCAAGTCTTTAGGATGTTTTTAAGAGAAATTTTCTAATTTTCTACATAGATCCAAAGCGAGTTACCAAAACGAAAAATTCGTGAAAAGCGATGTTTCAATATCTACTGCTAGAGAGATTATACTGGTTAGTTCCAACAATTACAACTAGAGTGAGTTTTCGTCGCTCATCAATCATTCCAATAGTACAAATCTGACTTGTAATAAGAATACTATGTTTCTCAAAGTAGGGTGGGAGGGTAGGGGAATCGAGGAGTCATAGTAGAATAATACTCGTTGTATTCCTCTTACTATATTGATAATTCGCTCTGTAAGTAAACCCAAATTGATAACCATTTTTCAGCCAACGAACCACTGTATAAAGTGAGAGCATCTCCATCCATATAGAGTGACTAATTGCCGGAAAGGTACCATATTTTCGTCAAGCCTCCAAGTTTGGTAGCCAAATATCGAAGAATACAAATTTTTACTAATACTGATTTGTCCACATTCGCTGAATACTTAATCACTTCTATTCTGTAACTTTCGCTTGTTCCTAAACAGACCACGCGCCAATCTAAGGTTGTTAAAATAACCGAAAGCATTTAAGTTCAAGGCATTTCCACCAAAAATTCAAATTTTCATGGCCTGAAATTGAAAACAAATTACGCCACTACAACATCAAGAACCTCAGCATGATTTTGGCCAGGGGATTTGTACACCTAGAGGATGGATAAATAGAGTAACTCTGGGAAGATCGATTGGATACGACATTCAATTATTTTATTCCGAAGGATAAACTTGTCAAATGTATTAATTTAAAACAGTTAGGGAGATAAAGTAATAGTAAACACAGGGGTATGTAAGAGATTTTAAAATATTTTATGTTGATGCAAGCTAGAGGCGAATTAAGACTATTGACATCATCATTTTGCGGAAAAAGTTCCCTTTTTGTCAATCAGGAGCTTAAAGAAATTCGGAGATTTGAAATAAGACCTGTGGCTTATGGCGTTTTAATCCTCAGTGGCAACCCTGTCGACGGATTTTTAAAATCCGTAGACTGGCTTACGAATAGTCCGTAAATGATCAAAACGAACGTTTAAAGTTGGCTGTTTGGAATGGCTGTCAACAGTCAAGACAATTAAGTAAGCGCTAATAGGGTACTAGATATCTGAAGGTTAGCAAAAGGTGTCTAGGTTCGACACTAGCATACGTGGTGTCGATCTCCTGCCTTGCTATTCGAAGCTTGTGTTCAATCCCCAAATATTCAAACGTTGATCATCTTCAAACCCTCCTGTTTTCTGTAGAGAATTAAAACTCGTTTAAACTGGCTAAAAACTAGTCTTTCATGCTTCTGGAGTAGTCCTACAGAAAAAACTTGAATTTTCTCCCACACTTATATCCCCTCTCGGAAGATTCCGACGAATTAACCCCAGAAAATATGGCGGTGTTTAACTGCAATGATTATTTAACCTCATTGAGCAAAGTTACAGAACACTACTCGAGCAGTGGAATGGCAAACCATTAATTTATCCTCTCTACTCTTTTGGAGTCTTCACATCAAGTTCATGAATATTGCTAGGTTTTATTAAACAACGAATTTAACGGAACGACTGGTTTCGAAAACGATAGGCGATCCCTAATTTGATCCCTCGTCTCCGAAAGAGCGAAGGGGGGAAAGGAAGTTCTAAATATATGTAGGTATAAAAGGTAAAAGGTGGTGTAGGCACGAAATGGATGGAAGAGTTGAGCCCCCAATCCTAATACAATACAGCATGTAATTATAGGTAGAAAGGTGGTTGGCGGGTCGGGGAGATAAAGTTAGATCGGTTGAGGTGGATGGGGCGGGGAGACCGGCGTTGGCCGTGTAGGAACGACGTTGATCGTGAAAGGCACCGAAAGCAAAAAGGGAAGAAAACGACCCACCATGTTGGGAAGCGAAGGGCGTGCTGGTCTCTCCATCTCGCTCCCTCTCGTTCTGAAGGGGGTGTATCCGTCTCTCTCGCTCTACCTATAAATCTTATTAGTATTCATGCGGCGAAGGCGAGCCCAAGGCCTGACTCGCTCCGTCTGCCGCGCTCCCCAACGCTGGTTTCCAATTCCAACTTCGCCCCCTTCCCAAGTTTTTTTTTTCTTCTCTGCCAGCTCATCGCCGAGCTCTTCTATAATTCACTTTTATGATATCAAACGGCAAACACCAGGATAAAAACTTCGGCGGAGGACGAGCACAGTATTTTCTTGGAACACAATACTTGTGCTACAGTATAGCATCATACCCACTACCACATTACCTATCTTATTACCTTTTGCAGGAGTGAACCATGTTACAAAAGCGTAAAGCTCTTACAATCAACGAAAACTAAACATCCAGTCAATCCTGAAGAAAACGAACAATAAATAATCTTTTGCCAGGTGTAAAGGATGAATTTATCGGTTGCTCATAATTTGAGCTCAAAGTCTACCATGTTAATTACATGGCACTCCATCAGATTCTGTACATCTCCATCATGCCCAAAATGCATGTTCTTCACCAAGCTCTCCCATAATTCAGTTGTATGATATCAGACAGCAAACACCAGGATGAAAACTTCAGCAAAAGACGTAGACACCAGTTTCTTGCATTACAGTAGTTATAGTACAATCCAGCATCTAACCTACCTACCATGTTATCTTCTGCAGGAATGAACCTAGTTAAAAGAGCTGTTACCAATCAAAATCTAGGAAATCTAAACTTCCAACCAATCCTGAAGGAAAGGAACATACAATTAATAATCTTGTGTCAGATGTAGAGGCTGACTTTATATGCTCCATCAGTTAAACAAGATTATAGCTCAAAGTCTACCATATTCATTACCTTCTTGTTATAGGTGTCCCAACAGTACATCTCCATCCTTCGCTGAATATATGTTTATCACCGGGGCCTTCTAGAAGTTAATTTTTATTATACCAAACATCACGCACTAGAATGAAATGATAGAGTGCAGTTTCTTGCATCCAAATAATTGTAGTACAAGATAGTGTCTACAAAACAAAAATCTATCAGCATGTAGTAAATTTACGAGCTAAAGTTTGTTTTGTACGATTAATTTAATTTTGAGGTGCATGAGAAATCGGAATTTATCAATCGCGCGGGATTTTAGATCAAAGTCTATCATATTCAATACTTTCTTGTTGTAGGTATCCATCCTTCGTATAGTCTATGTTCACCACCATGCTCTAAGAATTTCCTCTTTTATTGTATATATTTATCATACGGCTAACGCCTTTTAAAACTCCAACTATACATGCACATAGCAATTGCTTGTATACAGGAAATTGTACTGCAAACAATATCATAAGATCCACCATTCCGTAAATTACAGATCATCGTTTATTATTTGAATTAGATTAGAATTTATGAACTAAGGACAAGGTTTGAGCAGAATGTTCATAAGTTCATGACTTCCTTGTTACAATACTTGACATAAAAAGGGCCCAAAACGTGCCAAAAACATAGTTTTCCGGGATCTTTTACTTACATATGCCAGTGAATTGTCATGTTCTGGTATTTTGGGGCAAAAATTCGACTGGGATAGGTTTCGGATCCGTATAATTCACTCACAACAAATAATTTGAATTTCTGAACCTAAAAGTGTTCTCACAAACCTCACAATCACACGAATAATCACGCATTGTTAAAAAAATAAAATAAACCCATGTTTTAGAGTTAGCAGCGTTTTATGATATCACATAGCAAACTTCAGAAATGAAACACAGCAGTTTCTCGTGTCACAATACTTGAGGTATAAGACAATGTTTATCACATCAAATTTTCCTACACTAAATCTTGTTATAGAAGCTAACTAATTAGTATCAATGGAAACTAAACTTCCAAACAACCCTGAAAGACCTGCAGTCCAAAATCCAACAGACGGGTGTTGCGATTATTATTTGCAGTACAAATAATCTAGTGTCACATGGAATTTATCTAATACATTATTAGTGCTCACGTTCTATCATATTCATGGCTTCCTTGTTATGGTTCAAAAAACTATTCAATGCGCCATTAATCTAGGGATAATGTTCAATCAAACCCAAAGAGTAAAGTTTTAGGGTAGAAAAGTAAAAAATCGTCACATATATGAAGTGTCGTAGGAGATGATCACTAATTTTCTATCGACTGGACTACTGACCAGACTACTGGTCTGCATTGAAGGGATATGTAATAAAGAAATAATAAATCCATGTTTAATGACTCGTAGCATTACTGTTTTACATAGTTGCAAGTCATGCGTTTATTGTTTCTTTAAACTCCGGTTTAGTAACCGTAATCACAGCGTTGAACAGATGGGCGCTAACATCTGAGGTTCTCTTCCCTGTTTAGTATAACGATACCTGTAACAGGGCGGTTAGTAATGATAGTAATCCCAACAGATTTAATCGACACCGGTCCCCCTTGATTCAACTCCAAATGTTCTACACTTACACTAATAGGAACCGATGTTGAACGAATTACTCCCGGAGGGGTGGAAAATAAAAGAGTCGCGTCGAGTATGATCGTTCGAATTAGACGAGGTGATGACAACCAGTAAAAATAATGCTTTTTAGTGGAAAAAAAGGTAAAGGACGGCATTTAATACTTGATATATGTCCCGCACGCCATGTAATAGTTTAGATGCGGCCTTCTCGATAAGGTTGGTAGGAAGATTTTAATCTGTAAACCGGAACAAAGTAATTCAAGTCAATAGAATAAACCAATACATACCGTAGTACATAGGTATGCACGTTTCGAGAAGGCCTAATATTCCAAAAACTGGTAATTCAATAAGTTCAAATGTATGTACTTATTATCTTGAAACTAGTTCATATAAAACGTTGTATTTATATTGTTATGGGAGGGGTTATTATTCCTGTATTCGTCAGACTTTCTGCTAATATCACAGGTCTATGTCATGGTTGGGAAAATGGTGCTTACAAGTACCCTATGTACAAAGCGCGAGAGCGAGTACCTCAAAAAATAAGTTAAATTGCATAAAAGTACATAAAAGTACTTGTATTAACAACCAAAGACAAAATTTACTCTTTAAAAAGATAAGAGGCTCTGGCAATAAGACGAAAAGATATACCAAATTAGGTGTGGCATAGCTTTCTGGTTTAAGTAACTTGAGTGTGTAGATCTTTTGAAGTTTTAGGTAATCTCGAAAGATGCAGAAATTAGCTTGTTACAACGGTTCACGGTGGATAAATGCCACGAGACATGTTTTGGCATACAAGAAAGTCTTAAAAAATTAGTACACATGTATTGCTGGATTGTCTCGCTAATCCTATACCGGAGAAAAGGGTGATACGATCGTGTTGAAATTGATAGGAGATTATTGCTTTTAAGCTGTAAGAATGCTGTATTAATCTATATCTAAACTGATCAGTAGCTACTGATGGTACACTCGCTTTCAATTTCATATTAAATGAGATCATCAGATCGTTTTTCCTCTGTTACTCTGATAATTTGAGAACGATAAGGAAACTAAAACCTGAGAAAATTATGCTTGATGGATCATTTGTTCGCGCAAGCGCAGACCGATGTACTGATTTCTAAGCAATAAAACTCAGAGGGGCCCCTACAGCGCAATCTCGTTTCCTAAAAATTTCATCAAAATCCGATACATACGGAGAGTTACGATATGAAAGTTACTGACAATGGTCTCAGATGCAACTGGAAATTTTGATTTTGAAGAAAAGCGTTTCATGCTGTTTCAGCTTTTTCTTTTCCGAAAGTCAAACAAAGCTTCCACTCTCTACATGCAGATTCAGATGCAAAACTTTCCTTCTCTGATCAAAACTTAAACCTACATTTCGCCATGCGGAGCTTGCTGATCAATTTTGGTTTGTATCTCCAGCTGTCAAATGTCTATCCCCCTGCGTATGAGCCTATGGTATTTCCTTCTCTTGGATTTCATTATACTGACTTTTAGCTCCATTTGGATATCATTCGTAGGTGTTGTGTCACTTTAGGCGGTCACCTATGAATTTTGTTGTCGTTTAATCAGTATTAGTGCCATCGCTTGCCCAAACATCCATGTCCTGTAACAATAATATCTCATCATCTACTAGTCCGATTTGGTTTAAACTACGAAGGAGGGGTCCTACCGGAATTTCATCTCGATCTATCGAGTCATTACCTCTGTGCAGAAGGAAAAACTAAGATTGGTAGACACAACTAAAATTACAAAAGTAATGAACGAGTTTTAACGATCACATTAGACATTGTTCAGGGATAAACTTTGGACAACTCCCAAGTAATTCCATTACCGCCAGATGAACAGTAGGGTGTATCGATTTTCAACTTTTTTTTTGTTTTCAAATTCCAAGTTGAAAAAAAGTTGCTACTAGGTACTACAAATTACCACAAAAAATTTTAGATTTTTAAAAAAATGTTTAGGTCTCCCGCACAAGGCCTAAAGCTTAGAAATTTTGCTAAAAAAGTCAATTTTTACCAAAAATTAAAATAACCTAAAACATGCGTTTTTCTAAGTTGCAAGTTGATATTACACTAATAATAACCACGAACAACTATATAAAAATTATCTCAATAATGTAGCACATAATTTAGGTCTCCCGCACAAGGCCTAAGGGCCGTCGTCCACTGGAACCGGCTGCACAGCCGGCAGATCGTCCGACGCGCCGGCCGGCACGCCGGACGAAATTTCGTCCGAAAACGCGAGTCCATTGGAGCCGGTTTTTGTCAGTCCAGTTCGTCAGTTGCTATTGAAATGTTACATGTGCTTTTGTGTCTCGTGACAAAGTAAGCAACATTATAATGGATTTTGATGATGTTATATTGTTTGAAAATAGCACAAAGCTATAGACGTTAATCCAGAAGATGCTGACACAATCATTAAATGCATATGTTTGTTGCATAACATTGTTATTGATAAAGAAGGATCTCAGATTTTACCCTCAGATGTTCCTGCGTCAACACAAACATGTGATCGTTTTGCTACCGTTGGTGAAAATAGATGTGTAAATGCAGCCTATTTCGTACGAGAAAAATTTAAGACATTTTTCATCAATAACACAAGTATTTAGTTTTGGTTTTGAGCTTAAAATAAACCTCCTTCATAACTACCAAAAGTATAATAATTATACTAATTATAATTATAATAATTATTATTACCTATTAGCGTATAACTATTAAGATAAGTCTACTCCGCGTGTTTACAATTTTAAAAATTCAATACTGGCCTTGATTTAAAATGAGCCGAATAAAAAATATTAAATTTTGAATAATATAAACGACATGGTGACTCGACTATGATTAATAATAATAAGCGATCTTTGTCCACAACTTCATTTGAATGTCTCGTCGATGATATCGTTTGTCCCGCATATCCCACAGTGCCACATTATCTTCTACTAAACTAATTAGTCTTTCACAACCCATTTTTAACTTAGGTTCATTATTGAATAATAAACGAAATAAGATATCCGAATAAATAAAAAAGAAAAGGTACTGTGTATACCCAAATGGTAAAAACTAGCAAACCAATGTCTTATTTTGTGCAGAAGCAATATCGGTAACCAATTAAGCCTTTTTTTAGCTGTGATATCAGTCCGATATCAAATTCCTGAGGACGTGAAGATATGACCGTTGTAGGGGCCAACACATTAAGTAAAACCGTTATTTTCAATCTATTTTTCGAGGGAATTATTACCTATAACAAAAGTAGTGCCTATATTTTTCATGAGTAGGACATGGTACTCTGTTTTCAAGATTAATTCAAAGTGTGTTTTGTGAAGTTGCGTCAAAAAGTTCGTGTTCCCGAAGTTTTCGAGCGTCTAAAACTTCGAAAACACGAACTTTCCGGGCCCCGCGGCGACCACCTATCCCTCCGCCGGCCTGCTCGTATCGGAGAGCGGCCGGCTTCGACCAGTCCTTTCCTGTCCGTCTTCGGGCGGGGCGGCCTCGACCAGTCCTTTCCTGTTCGTCTTCGGGCGTCGAGGCCTCGGCCAGTTCTCTCCGGTCGTTCGGGCGTGGCGGTCTCCGGCAGTCTACTTCGTTCCGTGTTCGCGCGAATACCGTTCTATCTTCATTTTCCATTTATTGGGAACATGAATCTTCATGGATTGATACAATGGAATGCCGGAACATGCAAATACACAGGTAAGTACCAAGTATTTTCCTACTAAATCTCTAATAAAAGACCATATAGGCCGAGATTAGGTAGGTGCCGCATGTTTAGGAAGTCCCACGCAGTGATTGATCAATAGATGGATAATGTATTATCATTGGTCTTGGTGTAAGACCAGCTAAGCCCAAGAGCTGTTGGAAGTGACGGAGAGAACCGCGCGATTTGCTACATCGGGCTAGCTCAACCGAATAGGTACGTCCGAAAAATCGCAATTTATTCGGATCTAGAAATCCATCGGCCGAATAGCTCTGATGCAGTGGACGCGCGTCAACTGGTTCGCTTGTTGTGGGATCATTCGGTCCTATTCGCCCGTGCACGGCCGATGTGTTTTCGGCCGAAATCGGTGCCAGTGGACGGCCCTACTAAAAGTCGTAGATTTCGGCCGATTTTAGCAATTTTCCATTACTTGGATATCATTATGGTTCATACTTCAAACCTTATATGTAACTAAAACCTGGTTTGGCTTGGTTGGAATTGTTGTAATAAGTGAAAATTTCATTATTTATTTCATTATTTAATAATGAAGAACAGTTTAAGGAAGTTACTTGTATGAAGAATGTGTTGAAATAAACTCTTATGTTATTTGCTGTCACTGTTGTTTATTAAAAAAAAATAAATTAAAAAAAAGGTTATAACATGTCACAAAGTTTAGTGTAGTTGTTAAAAGTAAAAAATATTGTTGATTTTTCCATATGACATAAGAGCCTTAGCACTGTGAGCAAGCGTTTTATTGTTCTATTGCAAATTTAATGGCTTATATGTATTCCTCCTTTGATCTTCGCTTCAAAACCTGAGACCAAAGTTATACAATGTATATAGTATTTATGCACTGCAGACCTACTGATTTAAAAAAAAAAATAAATTATGAAATACAGTAAGATAAAGACGTTATTAAAATTCATTGTGTCCACAAAGTAGTCTGTACACTTACTTGAATTGAATTCCTTTACATAGGTTTTGTACTGGCTCTTGGTCTCAAACGTAGGTAGCTGTTTACGGTCTTTCAGTCTGGCACATATGAAACCATGTCTTTCGATCAGCCCACATACTCGCTTTGAAGCTTCGGTGACTTCTTTCACAATTCGTTCCACCGCTTGAGTATGAGAAGGAATTCTAAATTCAACCCTTCCACCTGTGCCAGTTCCCGCAATTGACTTCAACTCTTCTAGGCTTATATCAGTGACAAGAGTCAGTTATGTAAGTTCGGTCACCGAATTGGATAGCCAATCAATCATATCTATATAATGTTCTGGCATCAACATTGATATGAGGGGGTTTAAATATCCTTATCCCTTTCATATCGGTTGCACTAGCTTTCTCGATTCTCTTTGCAAGAAGTCACCGAAGCTTCAAAACGAGTACGTGGGCTTATCGAAAGACATGGTTTCATATGTGCCAGACTGGAAGACCGTAAAGAGCTACCAACGTTTGAGACCAAGAGCCAGCACAAAACGTCTGTAAAGGAATAAAATTCAAGTAAGTGTACAGACTAATTTGTGGATACAATGTTTTTAAATAACGTCTTTATCTTACTGTATTCCATATTAAATTAAAATTTCATCAGGAAATCGTAATAGCTCTCATGATTTTTTTTTAAATTAGTAGGTCTGCAGTGCATAAATACTATATAAATTGTATAACTTTGGTTTCAGGTTTTGAAGCGAAGATCAAAGGAGGAATACATATAAGCCATTAAATTTGCAATAGAACAATAAAACGCTTGCTCACAGTGCTAAGGCTCTTATGTCATATGGAAAAATCAACAATATTTTTTACTTTTAACAACTACACTAAACTTTGTGACATGTTATAACCTTTTTTTTAATTTATTTTTTTTTAATAAACAACAGTGACAGCAAATAACATAAGAGTTTATTTCAACACATTCTTCATACAAGTAACTTCCTTGAACTGTTCTTCATTATTAAATAATGAAATAAATAATGAAATTTTCACTTATTACAACAATTCCAACCAAGCCAAACCAGGTTTTAGTTACATATAAGGTTTGAAGTATGAACCATAATGATATCCAAGTGATGGAAAATTGCTAAAATCGGCCGAAATCTACGACTTTTAGGCCTTGTGCGGGAGACCTAAATTATGTGCTACATTATTGAGATAATTTTTATATAGTTGTTCGTGGTTATTATTAGTGTAATATCAACTTGCAACTTAGAAAAACGCATGTTTTAGGTTATTTTAATTTTTGGTAAAAATTGACTTTTTTAGCAAAATTTCTAAGCTTTAGGCCTTGTGCGGGAGACCTAAACATTTTTTTAAAAATCTAAAATTTTTTGTGGTAATTTGTAGTACCTAGTAGCAACTTTTTTTCAACTTGGAATTTGAAAACAAAAAAAAAAAGTTGAAAATCGATACACCCTAATGAACAGTAGCTCAAGTTTCCCGAAGCCATCGGTTTCTCAAGTTTTATGACGAGGTAATAGACCGGTACATCGGTCATATGTCAAATTTGGGAAACCCTTGGGTTCAAATCTTTGGATTTTGTCTTACTAATTTCGTTGCAATTTGTTGTAATAATCAATTATATAAGGAACGTTACGATTTCGATGAAATGGTATCTTAGGGGCTGAAGAAAAACGATATTGATAAAACAAGTAACAATACAGTAGCTGAAGAAACAGTAAAAAAACACAACTTTTATGATCTAACTAACGGATATGGTTAGTTGGCCCCTTCCCGATTTTAGAATTTGTCGCATGAATCGGACGCCTGCAAGCGTCTGGATTATCCTCTGAGCGTGGCGGAGCACAATTAATGCATCGACCTCCTCGGAAGGGGCAACTATACCATTCCATCACCCTCACAAAGGCGAAAAGGAGCTTGAATATCTCTGGTAGAGAGAAAGGAAAGGGGTGGGTGATACAACCAATCCAGTGCATACAAAGTGGAATTGGAGATTGAAGCTAGTCAGATGAATTAAAGGGAAAAGAGAGTTTAAAAACCCGTTTTGACAATCTAAAGGAAATTTTAAGGATTCTCTTAGGAGCTACCAGTTGGTCTCCTGTCTACCTTGAATGTTGATTGGAGAAGGACCAGTCAGTGGTGAAATGTATTTGAGAATATATTTAGACATGTAGGTGAGGTATCCCTTTTGATTTTGATTTAGACAAAAATGAAGAAATTTTACAAACTGTCCATCCGTCAAATAAAATGATATGTATGATTAGATTCTGTTAAATGATTTTCGAATGTTGATTCACCTCTATTTTCCCTGAAATCCTCTTCACGTTCTTCTATCCTCTCCGAAAATGTCTACTTGTTTCACAACAATACTTGTGATGAAAATCATCGGAACATTTGGATTTCCCAAACCCCACTTTAATTCTGAACGTTGATTTCATCTTTGACAGGCCCTAGCAAACCGTCAGGCAATTTTCATTTTTGAAACCCACTTTGTAAGCTTTCTATATCAACATTTCAACGATTTCCTCAAAAATTCTCCCTGTCTATGGTATACTTATCTATTGTTTCTTTTCCAAAGTAACATCACCATTAACCAAATTTGTGATTTTACGACCTACGTTTTTTCTGAGAAGCTTATCCCATGTACTGCCGTTAAGTGTGATTTAGTTCGTCTCTTAGGAGCTGTCAGTTGGTGTCCTATCTACCTTGAATGTTGAACGACTTTGGATTGATGTTAACGATGAGCTGTTAGGCAAACATGATGTACATCTTAATTTTCCTGATATATGTAATTAACATGCATAAGTATGTTACATGAAGTTATTAGCGTTTCGCAGGCCACCATTGCTGCCAAATAGTGAGTTCAGGTTGACGATAATTATACAATGAAAATGGGGTTAGCAGAGCAATTGGGTGAAGAAATTCGTTCTTTTCCGAAACTGTACTTATTTTGTACTTAACGAGGTGCAGGTGATATTAAAACGGTCAGACAAATGAGTACAGAGATGTACAACGTGTAATTTTTGGCAATCTTTCATTTTATAATTATCCAAGTTGCTCGTTAGGTGTCCAATTTGTTTTTAACCGTTGTCACCTCGTAATCCCGAAGATAAATGCACCTACTCACCTGATCAGCGGAAACTAATTTATTTTAAGGGGCCCGCATTATTTTGGGACTGAAAAGCTCACGGTTTGTGAAGAAAGATACTGGTTTGTAAACAGGCCGTTGAAGCCCTTTGGGCATAAAACCATTTACACGAGTGGGAATTGATGAAATTGTACATTTTGGCTGTCACTTTCAACGGAAAACAACAATCGCCGAACAATATCGTTGAACAGTGTATACCATTGAAATACAGGAAGACAAACGAATCTCATTATGTTCGAAATGATCATGATTTATATCGAAGATGAAATTTTTCTTAAATACCTCAAGTATCCGGTTCTCAAGAACAATGTTGGTATTTTGGTGAAAATGAATCTTTCTGATCGACCATGTAGAGAAAATCGTCATAGTTCTCCATAGGTAGCACGAATGTAAAGATCATTGATTGTTTTAAATAATTCTGAAAGATGTGGAATAGAAGCCATAGTCCGATTCTCGGTCGATAAATACCGCGGGACGTGTTTTCGCAGGAATCAACAATCAAAAGGTGAATCAACAAGCGATGAAATTCATTTAAAGAATCTGAGGACAGACTATCTGTGTTTAGAGAGATACCCAGACAGACAGTGGGGAACGAACGAAACGAAACATTGGTCCTGTAATTCCGAAGAAAACTACATAAATGAGTCGAGAATGACCTGAATCACCGGCATCAATCTTGATCTACCCTAAATGATGAGATCAAATAGCTAAAAAACCGAATTGCTATATTTATTTTTTTCTTTGATGGCTAGGTACGCATCCCAACAATGAATGCATTGAGCGCATTCTTAGCAATTTTCATCCATCTTTGCGTTCCCTCTAAAGGATAGATTTTTTTCCGAAATAAAGAACGTCAACACGAACTTGAACGAATGTGAACGTGTGTGAACGGAGCAGGTATCGCCTAATAGGCGGTAAGATCGGATCAGCTGATGTAATTGCAACGGAATTTTCTTTTCGAGAGCCCTTTTGTACGGGAGTTTGTCATCAATTTCGCTATATACGACGTAAGGGTAGGTGAGTGTTTTATTTTATCTTGATTCTATTTGCCATTCTATCCCATCATATTTGGGACAACTAGAAGTCAATTACATTGTATGGAAACACACACTGACTTAGGTCTAATTCCTTTCTTAATCGATCTGAAATGAAATATTTATTGTATATTTGTGTGAAAATTTATGGGTGAAAATTTATTTAAAGACATCTGAAATACAATCAGTACTATATAAGCGATTTAAAAAATATTTTTTGTATTGCGAGCAACAGGCGGATTAAAACTATTGACGTCATAATTTCGAGTAAACTCCGTAAACTGACGTAAAATCCGTGAACTACCTACCTACCCAAAGAATAGTCCGTACATTCAAGATGAAA